>JANLJB010029606.1:0-16342 GCA_026212285.1 Bursera cuneata
TCAAAAGGGTTGGACATTAATTGCTTCTTTCCTTCGTTATTTTGGTAATGATGGTGAGGTAATTTCATGTGGACCTCTACCAAGTCATGTAGCACATGCAAGCATGTGCTGCCACCGTTGAAGACCCCCACACATTTACATAACCTAAGCTAGACCATGGAACTTTGCCACGACTATCAGCTATGGAGAAGAGCCCCAGCCAAAGCTTTGATGTTGATATCCTCGTGGAGGACAAAGAAACAAACATTACAACAACCAATTTTTTAAATTTTGTTGAGGATTAGATTGTGACTGTTGGTTTCTAATACCCATTTTTGTCAGAAAATCCGTTAATCAGAAAAGTGGGAAAACGACAATCAATCGTCATTCTTTAGGGCCCCAAGTTTGCATTTTCTTGGCGCTTGGGTTTTATAACAAGCACACTCCTCAATGTCTCACTGTCCTTTACCTACAAATGGGCCAATCAAGGCCTCAGTAGACATCTACAACATTTATGCCAACGAGGCCCAACCAGTCCACTGTCATGCCTGCATGTGGGCAGTCTCATGCCTATCTGTCGTTCCCTTCAATACAGTAATTGGTTCCAATTGTCAGACGTCAGAGTGATAAAATATTTCCAAGTAATTTTTCAATTTTTTTTTTTTAATCTTAAGTGATATATCTTTAGGCGATACTGGTATGTACAAATTACAAACTGATATATGTCGATATCATTGTCAAATTACGTAAAATAAAAAGTTTCGATTATCATTGGAATGTGGAACATTATTTATAATAAAATATATATTTTAAATTAGAAAGAAGATTATATGAATGTTAGTCTGAAGTAGAGGGATGAAGATCTCACTAGCTTCTACAAGTTTGTCAGAAAGACCTACTCAAAAGTTTGTCAAAGGTCTTCTGAAAACGAAAGCTTTAAGGGTGTAAATGATGAAAGCTAGAACAAGAGGGATAAAAGAGAGAAAGAGAGAATCATTGTATCACTCCTCTACAGCCCTAAAGCTTTCAGGCTTGTTTCAAATTCAACCAAGTTCAAGAATTACAAGGCGCAAAAGGATGGGCCTTAAATAGGCATTTTGCTGCCTCATTCTACAAATGAAAGTATGCAAACCTCATCTCCATATGTACGCAATGCAAAGGTAATTAGTATGATAGTGTAGCTAAGACATTTGTTTCAATGGTATGTGTTTGCCGTCTGCTAAATCTTTACCTTGATTTGTAGTAAAAGTAAAGCATGTCATGGAAAAATCCACATATATTCAACAGGAAATGGAATATTGCACTTAACAAAACAAAACAGAACATTTATGAGCCTTTTCTATAATATGACACAATTAAAATGGGTTCTCACTAACTTTAAATAATAAATAAAAATCTCCAACTATCTTCCCCTAATAAGTCTAATTTCAAAAAATCTATTAAATACCAATCTGATAAAAAATATTTATACTATTTGTCAATTTGGCTTCCTACCATTTCCTATTTAGCCAATTCATACCTTGACTCGTTAACCTGTGAAGAGAAGAATTGAAGCAAAGAATTTCCAACGTCAAACTAATGCACTATAGATGTCGGATTTGAGAAAACTAGGATAACTCAAGCATAGAAGAACCAGTGCTAATTGCAGAACAAAAGTCATTGGTTACATGAGCTCATATGCATTCAAATGGGCATAAATTCATACTTTGAGTCGATGATGAGACCACTGTGGTTGTTGAAAACGTGCAGCAAAGTGAAGAGAGTGAAGCTTGGTTCATGGGTTGCAAAAGACAGAGATGTGAGCAAACTCCTCTCTTACCCAGAGTCTTCAGAAAACGTGAATGCATGCTCAGACTAAGACTTCCTATGTAATTAGTTAATAAAAAAACGACCTTCCTATCACGAGTTCAAAATAATCGATGGATTACATTTAATCTTCGTACTATTAGATTTAGGCACAACCAAATGACTCATTATCAAATTGGCGGTTGCATTACCAATGAGTCTATACATGATCTCTAATGTTTGACACAAACTATAATTAATATGGCATTGAATTATTCATGTTAGTCCACCTTATATGAAATAAATACAACAGTATGCTCTTGATTTACTTTGCCAATTTCAGCTTCGTTTATTCTATTGCATGTGTTAAAAAAATATGAAAGCATAGGGCAATCTACATCAACTTATGGTACACGTAATTTGCTTTGAACTTAAATAATGAACTCGAACTAGACTGGATCACCTGAATACTTGATATGGGGCTTCAACAAGTTTAAACATTAGTACTCACAAAGGGCTCTTTCATTTTCATACTCAAGTCAGTTTGTAGAGGTTCAACTTCAACCTTAGTCATCGATAATCCATCCAAGGATTAAAGTTGAGATTAAAGAAATTCAATTTTCACGTACCATACATCATGTTAGGCTAAGCCCTTTCTAGCCCATATAAAATGTCCATAGACCCTTAACCTGATGATCACCGTCCAAGGGAGAATGGAATCTTAATGGGCTTTCACTATTTTAGTCATTGACCTGTGAATATATTAGTTCCACATTATTGGTTACCTGCTATTCATTCATAGATAGCATGCCATAGTTTTAGGCTCTCAAAATTATTCTATTGCTTCCCAAAAAGTTGTTGATTTCATTAATGATTTATTAAATGAATATGTGATGATATAATAAATTATGTGCATGATTCGAAATAGAATTTTAAAATAAAAAGTTTTATGCTCGTAACTATGTGAGGAAATAAAATAACAATAACAAAATAAAAGAGAATTATTACTGTAGATTGGCTCATATATAATTTTCCTAAATTAAGCATAGCCTACTACCGTATTAATACAAGATAATTCGAGATCTAAATAGCAGCTAGTAGTGGACCGTTTGATTCAATTAGCTGTGACTGTGTGGTATTGATATTTTCCAAGATGAAGTTGATAAAATTCAATTCTAGATGGATACACCAAGGGCGGGCTGGCCTGTCCAAGATGCACATGTTTCTGTCGTTTAACAGTACCTTATTGCATGTATTTGAATATGATAGTGAAGTACTGAGAATCTGAGAGATGGGTATGGTCTTGGTGGCTGGCCTCTCTGTAAGAAGAATAACCAGTGCTCTTCAGAATATTAAAAGGCGAAAGGAAATAGCTATATACTTGTCACTCTGAGAAGGGAACATGGGCTCTCACTATCCTCTGGACCAAGCCAGCTTCAACCCATTACTCTACCATGCATCTGCACTTAAATGATGTCTCACAACTCGCAAGGAGACACGGACACTCAAGGCTATCTTAATTACTAGTTATCGTTTACTTAATTCTTATTCTGTAAACATTGGCTTGTAATTTAATTAAGTTTTAGCTCAAATAGAAAGCGAGATTTTTGTCCTTATTGTTAGACTTTCATTCTTTTTCTTCAGAAAAGCATGTGAAGTAAATAAATAAATGTCGAAAAATTGGCAGTGTTTTGACAAATGAAAGGCGCCGGGGGGCCTGTTTTCTTCCTGCCATTTTGTGATGGTAATCGTGAATCATGAGGACCTTATGGTTCCTCTAATCACTTTACAAGTCATGAATGGATGATATTAATGTCAAGCCAAAAGTCAAACCCTTCACATGTGCTGCATTTACAACACATTTGCCTACTTGCATCAGCATATTCCCAAGAGAATTCCTGGCTGCAGATTTTCCTATTTATTATGTTAAACGAAATCAATATGAGGATTGGAGAACCTGAGTCAGTATCAATGATCCTCAAGAACACCAGCAGCATCCTGTGAATCATCATCTTTGCTTTATCTATATATATCTTTTAATTACCCAGTTTGACTTACTTCGGTGATCACGTTATAGAATTTGCTAGGACGTTTCCATTTATTTTTGTTGAAATTTCAGAATCAAGACCTTGTTGGTGCTCTCCTCAATTTGCTATTCAGAAACTCCAAGCTGGATCAAGAAATTAGCGTAACCCATTAGAGAGTATTGACGTGATTGAATTTGATACTTCCACCTTGGCTAGCTTCACCATATGTATCGTTTATCCTTTGAGTGAGTATTAATATCCGTAACAACTCCTCCAAGTGTCAGTCAATAGAGCTGTTGATATTTCAACATCATATTTAAGGAGGATTCTACCAGTCACAAAAAGTATAACACCAATCACGAAATAGTACTGTATTATATATTAATAGTAATCGAGAACAAGTTGTGATTGGTCCAATTAATATTATCTAAATCTCCACATATTTGTTAGCCTTAATTAATTAGTCTACTACTCTTGTCAAACAATAGGAGCGTGCATCTGATAACTTATATATGTATTAGTGTATCAAAGAAGACATGAATCAGAAGTCTTTAATTCTTTCTTGGAGGCTTCAACTTGGTTTAAATATATTTGAAATAGTACATACCAAAAATGGTGATTAAATTCTAATTGATAATGAACCGAAAGTGAAATCATGCAAGTTTTTGAACAGAAAATTTGTTAATTATCCATTTTAGTCCCGTATAAAACTTTAAATTTTGTCCATGGATATCCATTAGATGCTTTTGATGAAGGTTGAAAGGTAACCATGATTGGGACTATTTTCCAAATTAACTCATCATTATCTTCCTTTTGATTTTGCTCAAATGATCGATCATGCTAATCTATCACTGATTAGTGAACTTAATTGCCGATTATGGTATTCGAAAGAAACTATTAAAGGTGTGATTATTAGGTATACTCTTTAAGTTCTTTTTCTTTCTTTTTTTGGGGGTGGTGTGTTTGGGTAAAAAGATATGGAAATACAAATTTTAGTTCTAAAAAACGTTTCAGTATGTCAATTTCTTTCTAAATTAATTTTGTTTTATAAAATATTGTTTCAATAAGAATATTGTAAGAATCAATTAATGGACCAAAAACCTTATTTTTTAAGCCGATTATCCTGCGACATATAATTTAACATATCAATCAAAGTCTTTTTCTCAGATTGTGTGTCTAACATCTTAAAAACGAATTCGGTATTGTACGTATTTGGAAAACAAGATTAAAAAAAAATTCAAATTTCATTTCTTAAAAATGTTTTTAAGATGTCTTCAGTATTTCAAAAAATAAAATAAAAATCAAGAGAAGAAAATTCAATAAATATTTTCTAATTAATATGAGATGCATTCTCATTTTTTTTTTTTTAATAAAACTGTAATAACCTCTAGGCCACTTGTGGAGACGTAGTGAGTTAGTAAGTAGTAAGATTTGATCTGATTATCATTTTCATAGAAACGTTCGGCTCTTAAGACTAGTGATAGTTGAGATGGGTTGTGTCCGAACTACTTTTAAGATATTTTAATGGATACATACTCTCAAAGCCTAATTACAAAATCGATTTTTTCCCTTTGGTTCTGTAAAATATTTTTTTGCAAAGAAATTTTTAAGCTCATATATAATGGGCACTAGCCTTCTTTTTTGTACTAATAATAACCAATATGCAATATCTATAAATACTGTAACACATCAATGAATGTCTTTTATCATAATCTTTGCAAATAATTATACTAATACATTTTAAATGATTGAGATTAATTAGTATATAATATCTGTAGGTATTCTCCACACCCGATAATTATGTATATCTAATGCAATTTCACTTGTTATTTAAGAGTATATTACTCTAATAATTTATAATTGGATTGTTTTGTGAGCGACCGAGATGATCACATTGATATATAATTTTCCCACTTCAAATAACATATGTATAAGCTGATAATACACTTCTAGTGTATACGATGCATTTTAAAGAAGTTGCATTTCATAAACAAATTATTGAAGAAACATGTGTTTCTGCAAGTAGCTCGCTAGCTTTTAATACATAAATTTATGTATGAAGCAAGTATAGAAAGGAATCGTCAACCTATCAATTATTCATGATAGTAACGATCGATCGATGTATTAGATATTTTCTCAGTAGTTAAATGAAGCACTTAGTTCAAGGTCCTACCACCATTATGCCGAGAAAACCAAGCAAGCAAAATTTGAGCTCACTGCGTGCAATTCCCTCGCATGCAAGAAACCAGCAACCTAGGATAACAAAGCAGGAACAAATTAAAACCATATATGTTGGATTCCATCCCAAGATACATGCAATTAGTGCTAGATTAACAAGATTAGTGGTAGAAAATCTCACAAACTCCAAGCTATGCAAGATTCAAAATTCCACCACAAAAGCCTAGCTTTTCTTCCATCAAAATCCACCAAGAACAAATGCTTCAATCTTCCAATGGCTAAGTACCTTAGCTACTTAGGATTGAATGTATCTTTGCTAGAGATTATGTGAGAATGAGACAAAAATCACATTGTAAATATTCTTGGTATAATGTTTCTTAAAACATATTATATTCATTCACATGCACATGGACTTGGTACAAGTGTATAACACTTAATTAATTCCAAATCAATATAAACCAAGTAATAAATGATAAAAAGGTAATTTCTTTTATTATATAAATCATTTGTATACAATATACCAAGTATATTTACAATGTGATGTTTTAGGACACAAATAGTTCAACAATATATCGATGTGTATCACTCATCAATATTATCACCACTTCGATATCGAAATGTGTCCTCCAAATTATTATTCGTCCATGTGCATTATCATTCAGTTGCGAATACAAGGACATGGAAATAATTTGCTCCACATGTGAAATAAAAGAGAAAACCTGATCGTAGCATAAGAATCCAATATCATAGTAGAATTATTAATAATGTCACACGAGCTTTATAATTTATCAATGAAGGTTGTTTAAGTTAATTTAGAAATTTTAAGAGAAATATATTTTTCTTTAACAATAATGCTATAGGAACAAAGTCCGTATGTAACTTTGTATCCCAATCATAATATGATATCTTGTTAGTGGTAATATGAAATTATCAATGTTAAGTAATATAAATAGTAATATGAATTTATCAATGTTAAGTAATATAAATCCTCTGTAACGTTATATTAATCTTTTTTTTTTAACTTAAATTATCATATTATATTACTTGATTAAATTTATAAGAACAATATTACAGAAAATTTATTGTAGTAATATTTTTATCATTGCATGCCAACAAATTGCAAGTTGTTGACGGTAGAAAAAGATGTATAATTTATTGTGCATAGATGAAGCCGTAGGTTTGGAATTTATTGCCATCTCTCAAACTAAGAGGAGTTGACTGGGTAGTGCCCAGGCGAGGAAAGGAAGAGGCATTAAGTTAAGGTTTCTTGGAACAAAAAGTTGCAGTAACGTACAAAGACGACTACAAGTTAGTCATTAGAAGGTGAAGAAAGAGGTTTATTAATTATAGGAACTAGTAGTGGTACACAGCATATAAATATATAGATATACTTTTTAATTTACAGTTCTTTTTCATCCACTAAGGAGGGTTAAACTTTCTGCTTAGGCTAGGCTTAGCTAGAAACGTATGTATATGAACATTCTCCTCTCATCTTCTAGCTGATCCTGAAGAAGCCCGATCGAAAACCCGCAAAATCAAAAGAGAGATTTCCTATGTTGAGCTCTTAAAACAACGCGGAACTATCCTCTAACGACATGACTAGTTCTTCATTCCCCTGAGCTGCAGCGTCATCAAAGAGCCACTTCTCCAGCAATGTGAGAGGGACATGAGCCTCCAAATTTGGCTTGCTTTCATCCTGGAAGAGGCTTGTCTCGGGTGTCAAGTTCGCTGTCTCGTCCACCGACAAAGACTGAGAGGCATCCGAGTTTGAAGAGTTAAAGCTGAAGAGAGAGTCGAAACCTTCAGGTGTGGTTGAACTGAGAGCCCCTTCACTAGAATTGGAACCAGCTGCAGCCGCGTTTTGGAAGGAGTCCTGAGTGTTTTCTGAGTTTGTCTGAGCCTTTTTTGCTGGATTCTTCATCCACTTCTCGAGCATTCGGGAGATGTTCTCAGTGCTGGATGCATAGGTAGAACCCTGATATGGAGTTGTGTACGGATGGAAGAGATGTGTAGTATTGGGCTTGGAGTCTGCTGGTAGAGAGCTTGTTTTGTCGAGGGATAAAGCCTCGCAAAGGGCTTGTTTAGCCATGTGTATGTCTGTTTGGAGCCTTCTCTCCCACTGGCCCTTGGAGACTTGTTGAGAAGCAGAGAACACATCTTGGTTTTGGCCATCAACGCCAGTTTGGAGCTTTTTGAGCTTCTTTTTCAAATGGGTATTCCAATAGTTTTTTATATCGTTGTCAGTTCTCTGAGGAAGATACGAGGCTATTGCTGCCCATCTGCTCCAAATATATTCAAAAAGAAAATTCATTAATATTATTTCACTTCCAAAATCTTCCGTCCCCATAAAAAATAAATACAAGAATACATTTATATAATATATATGTTAGAATCTCCCTGATATCATATGAAACTAAAACGATAAAATTCTCCCTATTGGGATTTTCAAATCTAATTTTAATAGATCTACCCAGATTTGGAAACCTTCAACACGGAAATTAAGAAGTGAGATGATCTAGCTAATTACCTGTTGCCCAAAAGAGCTTGGAGGTGGATGATCATCTTCTCTTCTTGATCAGTGAAGTTACCACGTTTGATACCCGGCCGGAGATAATTTGTCCATCTCAGCCTGCAGCTCTTACTGCACCTAAGCAAACCTGAACAATAAAACAGAGATGAGATTAAGAGATGAAATCAATTTTTTACGCCACATATCTGCGATACAGCTCAAAAGATGACGAATATTTATTGCACCAATTTAATGAGCTAACCAACCAAAACCGAAAGCAAAAAAGGAATCTGAAACTCCAGAGATTAAGAGAGAAGATTATTATTTTACCTGTATTCGCGGGAACTGATCTCCAGTTGCCTGGCCCATGTTCTTGAATGTAAGAGACCAGGATGATATCTTCTTCCGGTGTCCATGGCCCTTTCTTCACACCAATCTTATCACAGCAAGGCGGTCTACCCATTTCAAACTCTTGAAGTAGTGATCTTCTTCTGAAAAGATTTCGGGATTCTTCAACAAGAGGTTCTTCTCTTCTGATAAATGAGCAGTGAAGTCTTAACTCTTTAAGTAAGGTTTCTAGAGAAGGTTGAGACAAGCGTCCAAGGCAAGGTTACTGAGTGTATATATAGACATATATTGAGAGAGAGGAGACCAAGGTGATGTTTAACGCTGACTAGTGACTACAGTGAGGTAAAAGGGGCTTGCTTCCTAAGAGTCAAAACGAACAGCAAAGAGCATTTACTCGATTGTTTTTAAAAAGTCAGCTATGCTTGGACCTTCTCTCTCTCCTGGGCGGCTGCGCCTCACAAAACCGTGTGGCATTCATTATGGAGAGAGTATGGTGGAGGTGGCATGCACCGAACCCAAACCCGATTCACTCTCTTACCCTTCTTCATTAATTCATTTTAATTCATCTCTAATTGACACCCAGTAACTCTATCTCTTCACTTTGCTACTCTTTCTTGTAAACTTCGTTTGTTGCCCTATCCCTATGCATCTCATACTCTTTTAATTACATGCAACAATTACGTTAATTAATTAATAAACCCTCCAGTCTCCACTTGGGAAAGTGCTTATTATATGTTTAATTAGAAATTTTAAGATGACTCTAGCAACGATATTAAAAGAAAATCGTAAAAAAGAATAAAATTTGGATAGGTGAGGTCTAGAAGAGTGCGATATTGACAAAAAAAAAAAAAAAAAGGTGAAAAGGACTGGGTTTACTTCTAATATTGTGTGTGCCAAATAATATTTGATTTGTATATTGTGAAATTGAGGATAGCAAATGTCAACCTTGGGTGGCAGCCTACTCATAAATGCTAACACCTATCATCTTGATTTATCACTTTGAAAAATAAATTTAAAAACAATATATATTTTCTCAATTAACTACTACGTTTATTTAATATAATAAACAAAGAAATGATGATATCCATCTAAATTGCATGCCCTGCACTATTAATTTTGAGAGAGAAACATGGAATTAATACAATTATTATTTATATATAATCCGTTCCATTTTCAAGTTCCAACATTTAGCTAATCATAACGGTTTATTTTTTTCAAAAGAGAAAATATATTAACTTGTGGGTATACATATCATACTATATTTCAATTTTTATATTTTTTAAATAATTAATTAAAAAATTTAATACGTGTAGTAAAGATATATATTAAAACCTAAAAATGTATACATTTATACGATTATAATAATGAATATATATTACAAATTTGTATTAAATTAATTGTTTTATTATATTATATGATTTTTATAAAAATAAAAACAAAATAAAATAATTAATGTTTAAAGATTAAAGTAATAAAAATACCCATTAATTAATCACAAGCAGCAAACTACTTAGAATTGTGAATTAGTTAACTAAACTTGAGTTAATAAATTAGTCAATCCACACTCTAATTACCCACTTGCAATTCAATTGAAGCCCTAAATCGTCTACCCACGAGAGGACGATCAGCCATTAATTGCATGCCACGTATGATATTTATTTTTATTATTAATTTCTCCTGTATAGTGTCTAATTTGCCTTCGAATTTGTTGTTGTCACAAATATTCATTTTCAATTTGTATTCACATTCTTCGATGTTCAAGGTTAAGTATTATCATACTAATCATAGGATTGGCCATCCGTTGTTTCGACAATATAATCACACACTTAACGCACGAATCATGCACTCGTTCGAAGTCAATTGATATCAACTTCGATTCGTATCATTTTACACGCCAAACAAGTTTTAAGAGAGTTTTGTATTACACCTGAATTGAAAACCACAATTAACTCAACAAGTTTAAGCCACAAGATTTTAAACCAATCTAAATATATTTTCACTTTTTACTTATCTTTTGTCTTTGCTTTTACTGTAATACCTTAGCATGCATGTTGACTATTGATAATAGAATAAACTATTAATTTTGCTGCTAAAATACTATCACCATCATCATCATCATCTATGTGTGGTTAATGAATCAGAATAGATATATAGCATAGCACCATCATGTCTTCGTAGATGAGACACGATTTCCATCAATAAAATTCTTAGCAAAGAAATGTTTAGTTTCAAACGTAAAATGATCATAAAACGCAGAACAATACTCAGGCAAGTTAGGTGTGCTGCTAAGACCCTATCTTGACATAAAGCAGCTGGCCGACCTCATTGAAATTTCATATATAATATCGCTTTTTCTAATAATTAAATACTTATTTGTACTAATTAAAGAAATAAATTTGAAGTGAATTGACTTAGTATTGTCATGTTACAAGATAACTTATTATATTATATATCTTCCTCTATATAAATTACTATAAAGAAATAACTGTTTAATTTATATTAATTAATTAATGGTGGAGGTCTTAAATTTGGAGTTTTGCTCCCTCGTATAAGTCCAACGTTAGAATCCTCTTAGTGTATTCCTTAGGGTTTATATTCTCTAGTATAAAAATCATGACTCAGATTTCATTTTTTAATATAAAAATTATGATATAGGTCTCGTAGAATTAATTAAAGTTTTCGTAAACTGGTTTTAATACTCCTGTTAAAAAATAAAATAAAATTAAAGTCAATTCTTTGATAAAAAGCTTCAATTGTTTAAACTCTCATGGCTAGTTTTAAGCTTAGTTGTGCTACAAACCTTTCTTTTTGTGTTCAATGCCCGATAATTGAAGGTTCACAACCTTGAATTAAGGCTCCCCTACAATTTAGTTAATTATTAATTCTTTACCTTAAAAGTCAAATTTGTATATTAATTGTATTGTCCTTTCCAATGACTTCTCTCCGACTGAAGTCTTATCACATATCGTAAGCTAAATCCGTGCGAAGAAATAATCGACCGCAATGAATGGCGAATACCTAGCCGAGCCGGAAAAAGAATAGAAAATTGAGCGTCCACTCCCCTCTGCGCCATCTGTATCCGCGTTTCCGAAGGCACTTCCTCTTTCAAGAGGATTTACAGTATATTAAACCCCTATAAGGTTTTTCACTTTATATCGAATTAAATCATATTTTTCACTTTATTCCTTTGAGTTTAACTCTTACCAACGTACTCCCTCGCACGTCAATTCCTTTGACTTTAATTCTTACYAACTTACTCTCTAGACATTATACTTAACACGGTGACTACGAAACTGCACGAYCGATGTGGCTTTAAATTGATCTGAGCCGACAATTAATGATAGTATAACATAAGTATACGTTTATACTTGTTTTCACATTCGAGAAGATAGATAATATTTACGTAAATATCACATTCGAGAAGGAAAGTGTAGAACAGGTACATGTACAGAGATAGGACGTCGGCCAAGTTGCCTTTGGAATTTGGATGGTTAGCATACGTGGTGATTTGACGAGACGTTAATTGAGATTTGGAGTTATGTGAGACAAGTGGACGGTCGTAGATGGGTCTGCGTATGAATAAGAGATTTGGACCTATAATTAATGATGAAAATGATTGAATATAAGCTTAACTTTGCCTCGAAAGCAATCCATCTCATCCCCTTCTGATCAAGCTTTTCTTTGAGTGAATATAACCTTTTTGTTTTTAGGTTAATTACTTTGATCTATTATATATCTTGTTTATGCACATAATATAAATACATTTCAATTAATTTTGCAATTGAATGTAAACGATGGTTAGATACGAAATGTCAAACTCCAGTTAGTTATGATCCTTAATGTAACAACTAACTTTCAAAACCCTAATTTTTGACTATGAACTTTGGATGATGACGATTTCAACTCTTCGCAAGCCAGAAGAAAATGATATACAGAGAACGAGTCCCCCTTGATCTGAAACTAACTTTCACACAAATACAAATTAGATGAATTACGAAGGATTTGAATACTGCTTTGAAAGATTGTGTGAAAGTTATACAAAGAAAGTCTTCTATATACTTCATCTTATCCATTACATGATCCCATGCATGCGCACAACCCTGTGAGTAAATGACACCCATGAGCTTTGAACAAGATTATGCAACACTTGTTGCTATTTTTTTGTTTTCTTGTACAATTCATATGTCATACAATTAATGAATAATGACAGCAGAGCGCGATACATAGACTGAACTTTGAACACAAAGATGCATAACTGGGTAAAGATAGCGATCGAGCAGTGTGAAGAGAAGACTTCTTGTTGCCGGATTCTTAAATTAACTCTTTGACTTTATCTTATTAAAAGCCCTGTATCATTTATTGGCAGGAAGGCTGAACGATCAGGATACTGCCCTCCATAACCATGCACAGATTACGCCACGCGTTGCGCGGCAACTTCATCCATGTTAATTGCAGAAGAAAACAATTAAATTCAGTGATAATTCATCTGGCGTTGTTTGATTGATAGAAAAGCTTTTTTTTATATATATATTTCTAGATATCCCCATTTTTTTTAACTGATCAAATTGATATTCTCATTTTTATTTTGACTTTATTTTATTGCTTTTAATATTGTATTAATATTTGCACCTTCTTGCGTTTCACATTGTGTCGTCAAATGGAACTATAAATAATGTTAATTGCAAGAGAATAGACAATAAAGCTAGCAAAACCATAGTCTACTTTCATATTGTGAAGCTATAGAGCTTTGGGGACCAAGAAATTAACAAATTCTATATTCAAGAAGATGTGGACGCACAAGAAGCATAAGAGAAATATACCTCTATATTTAAAAATGCTTGGTTAGTATCGTCAAAGTATTTTCCACACTCTCTTTACTCATAAATTGAAGTTGTTAAATCTAATTTCCTTTAAAAATTTAAAGTAGGGTAGGATTATGAGTTGACTTACGTTCATTTCAAATTATAGTAAATAATATGAGAATTATATAGAAAAATCATACTTCAATCTTTTCGAGAGACTAATAAATATTATATATATTTTATAGTAATTGAATGTTTAAATCAAACATTAAAACGTTTATCAACTCTTAAATCATCGTACTTGATATTAATAGTTGACCCTTATATTAAAAAAAGAAAAAGAAAAAAAAAATTCTTGCATACACTCGATCGTGATTCAAGATGTTAGTAAAAACACACATTTAGTTTGAAGAAGTAATGGCAGGGATGTACTCGAACGTGAATAGGGTTTGTCCACATTTTTCAAGTGGAACGTACCTTTCATAGTCTGAAGCAAATTAGAAAAATTATCAAAACGAATTAAAAGGTTACTTCTGGAAGCAATCCCAAGGTGTGCTAAATTAGTCAAAGAAAATGAAAATAACCCAGAAATGATTTTAATTTGGTGCATGTTGCCATCTGTTTCTTGTGTAAACCACTTTCCATGCCCCGCTGCTGCAAAAATCAAAACTGTGCTTGAAAACATATTTTATTTCGAAACAGTGAACAGATTATGAATTAAAATGGTTTGTATCTGTGCCCCCAGAATCAACTGATGATTTATCCACATGTTTCGAGTGTAACTTGTTCTTTATTTATCACATTGTCGAAATCGTGCAACATATGGAACAGGGACTAAGTTTGGAGTACTTTCGATCTTCTAGTTGAAATCCTGGAGTCTCTGCATACGAAAAGCCTATAGAGTATTTATAAAATTTACAATATGTTTGGAGATGTTCTCATCTCATATACCATCAACATCCGACTTTCTCCCATGGAAATGAAAACGTTTTAGGGTTTGGCCGATATCGTTTTCGTTATAATAAGTAAAACGCTAGCTTTTTAGAATCATAATTGAAGAAGCTCTTTGGAGTGATTTTGAGAAAAACATTTCTTCCTCTATTTGTTATAAATTACGTATATAATTGTAATAGCTTCAAGCCATCGACGGAATTGACAGGCTCTTGAACTGTCAAATTTTATGGGAGATTTTTTTTTTAGAAAATAAATTAATTAATAGTAATTTAAAAGTATACTTTTTTCTTTTAATACATACTGATAAAATCCAATCGAGCGATCACAGTCAATCAACAGAATTTTAATTAACATTATTGACTTTTTGCACTCTCTTGACAGCATCTTCGTAATTTAAGTGCTCTTTAATTTAAGTGGACACCTCATGAGTAAGATTTTATGCATCAACTGATGGAATCTTCTAACCGAATGACTGTCACAATAGTTTTACATTTTGGAGAAATGTTTTCCTTGCTTTGGACAAATAGCCCTTCCACTTCCACATGTCGAATTACCTATGGTCCAAACAGCTAATGGGGCCTAGTAAAATAAATGTAGGAAGCCACGTGGCAAGAGTGAAAGTCGCTGTCCGACTATCTTATCCCTAAATTTGCAAGACTCTGACGCAACTCACCCACACACATACACATACACTTAACAATCCAAGACTTTGTTAGGTAAACCAAGGAGCCCACCACACCAAAAAGGCTTTTTTTATTTGCATTATGTGGGTTTAGGCCCACTCCACCCACAAGCATTGTTTTGGCGCCAGGTGGCTCTGCCATTTCTTAGTTACCTCCCTTCGTCACCTCACTTCACTTTCTTGTCATTGTATCGTTAGCTCTTTCATTTAATCTTCAAAGTTAAATGTTATTGTCACGTACCTCATTGGATAAGGAATCCATTCATTGTTTTGTCCGAGAGTCGATGATGGACTGATAGTTATCCTAACGTATAGAAAGACTCAATCGGTAACAATTCTTACGATTTTCGTATTATTATAATGTGTTTGATTATCAGTTTGATGAGAGCATGCAAACAAATACAGAGCGGCATTGAAACCAAAGTTTCCCTTTGCAGGACTTGTGCCCATCAGGTTGCTCTCACTCGTCACTCCCAGCAGCTAAGCTACGTACCCATGTCATGTCAAGCCTTAATGCTGAGCTCAAACCTCACAATACGAACTACTTTAGCCGGTCCAATAAATTTAGGATACTCTCATGTGCTCGATATTACACCCAGAGCAAACGCCACAAAAAGCTGGTTAGCTGGCTCATTTCCGCTCTTAATGTTTTGTGTACAAAGTTGGTTGGCTACACTAATTCAGAAACTTTTGGACTTGAAGCAATTCTCTGTTTTAAGCAATCACATTCTGACTTTCGATTGTTTCATACTCCTTCATCGACTTTGATTTGCTTTGACAACTAAAATGCATACATCTCGATCAAAATTCGGTCACAATTCAATTCGTTGCCGTTATTCAACATAATAATTAAAGATTTGTCGGATGGAAATTGGATAGACAACTCGTACAGAATTCTACGAATTTTTTCAGTACATTCTATTACATATATCAACAAGTAACTTGTTTGAATGCAAATTTATGATCACATCTTAATAGGGGATGTTGCGGAGACATCATATAGTATAACATAAATTAAGATATAACTAACCTAACCCATTAAAATTATTGATCTATTATATGTATAGTATTAATTACT
>JANLJB010029607.1:0-16342 GCA_026212285.1 Bursera cuneata
CTTTCGTAGTGTAAATCTGCTGCTCCCATATTTCTTCTTCTATTTGCTTTTGCATTCAGGTAAATTCTTTCCATTTGATATTTGAGCCAATCTCAGTAATTCTTCTGTTGCTACATAAATATCTCATATCAATTTAGAACTAAGTTTAATTTGTATCATTGATATGCTCAAAAAACTAATTTTCTTGAAATTATAAGTGTGTTTGCATGTATGCAACTCATTGATACATTTATATGCAAGTTACTGATTTCCTCATGTTGCTTTATTTGTGAAATTCTATGTGAAATAATACAAAGAACAGAATTTGAATTTTATTCTGTCTGCCATTTAACTAACTATTCTTTAACTTTCAAAGGTTGGAGTCTCCAAGCATTAAACTTTTAGGTATCATAGTAATTATCTCCATTGGAATCTTATTAACAGGTATGTGGCTTAATCATAATACATTCATTTGCTTTCTTGATATTATTTATACCTTTCTCTTACCATGAAATATTAGAAACTGAGTAAAGTACAAATAAAAAAATTAAAAAATTAAAAAAAAAACTTTGAGCATAAGTAGTTTGTTAATGAATATTTTTTTACGATAAGTAAATATTTGTAAATGAATAGTATCTTTACTATTATATTTACTTATTTACTTATCATTTACTTCTTTGTGTAATGAGGAGTTGGGAGATTACACTAGTTAGGAAACTAAGATTTCCAAATACTATTCTGTCAATTGCATGAATGATGCAACTACCTGGATCTCACCAGCTTAAGATCTCAGAGGCTATTTCGTGAGGACTCATAAGTGAATGATATACTTTTTTTTTTTGGTTAAGAAATAATAAGCTTTTTATTAGTATAAAAATAAAAAACTGAGATACAGCTATGGACCTGGTGTCCTGAAAAAAAAATGATAATAATTAAAAAAAAAAAAAAACAAGGGAGGAGAAACAATTCTATACAAAGTGCAGTGAGTAAACATCCCTCCTTTGAACAGAAATCACCGGATGTTATACAAGGTCAACTAAAGACCCCTACCCAATTTGCGAATAAAGAAAAAGGAGTCCTCAAACTCCTAGGAAACCATATCCCAAAGGAAAGCAAAATTTACAATTAGTTTTAATAGTTTGGATTATATTTGATTTATTATTCTACAATTACTGTATTAGTGGAACTTATTAGGATTTTACAAAGTAGTTTTAGTTTTCATTACTGTTTAAATTTATATGGAAGTCCTTCATGTTCCTGCTAGTGAAGTCAAATCCTCATCTTGCTAAATCCTTTGATTGACAGATGTTTTCTGGCAGTTTTTTATTGCATTTTCTATTTTCTTCTACCTTTTAATATTAGAAAATTATTGCTAATTAAAGGAACAAATAATGGTTATGAATACGTATTGCACTGGGATCGATATTTTAATGTAGGCTGAGGTTATGTTTAACTGGGTTTCCTCATGAGAAGATTGTTGTGATTTGTGAATGCTGTCATTACCTCATCATATACTGTCTAATACTAAAATTTCTTGTCAATGTTTTAAGACTTCTGAATTTTATAGATAACTTAATTCAAGTCAAAGATAGCAAAAGGACAATAAGAATCTTACAGAAGCCCTGATATAAAACTTTGTGTTTTTTGATATGCTCTTTTGTCACTTGAAACTCCAGTTGCAAAGGAGACAGACTTTGAACTTTGGGGTTTTGTTTTTGTCATGCTTGCTGCTGTCATGTCTGGGTTCCGTTGGTGCATGACTCAAATTCTTCTACAGGTATTGTCTACTGTCCCAAATTTATATGATTGAATAAGTTTATTATCATATGAACTAAAACTTAAATAAGTTCTATTCTACAATTATGTGACCTGAATTTATTTAACTTTTTTTTTCCTCCTAATTTGTTGGTGCACGATGAAACGAAATTGGACATGAAGAAAGAAGCTTATGGTAGGTGCTATTTCTCACTTTCAATTTTATTTTAAGTTTCAGCAAATATTTTCATTGATTAGATTTGTTGAGTTGTAAATTAGGAATATAGATTATTTTTGTTAAGTTGTGTAGATTTTTTCCGGCAAGTGTCTGCTGTCTTATTCAGGATCGGGCAACTTTTAAGCTAATGAAATTTTTGGTGGTTGTAATACTTAGTGAAAGTTAGGACAACGTGCTATTGTAATGACACATGAAGTGTTCTCTTGCTCTCTCTCTCTCAGAAACACACACACACTCTGATCTTATAATTTACTGCTTGTTAATCTGACTAGGCTTAATGATGACACAATTTGGTGAGCTGCCAACTTATAACCTAACTTACTGCCATTGGCCTGGATTATTTTGTGAATATTGCCTATAATAATTCTTTCCTACATGTTTTAACTCAACATTATTCCATAACTTCTTTTGAAGTTGTTTCTAAATTGTTTTGTTTTTAGGTCTTAAAAATCCACTTACCTTGATGAGCTACGTGGCCCCTGTGATGGCATTGATGACTGCTTTTCTTTCTCTTATGTTGGATCCATGGCATGAATTCAAAAAGAACAATTACTTCAATAACTCATGGCATGTCACTCGAAGTTGCTTGCTGATGCTTTTTGGTGGAACTTTAGCCTTTTTTATGGTAAGAATTGAGTTAAGAACCCTTTTTTCTTGCATGAAAGGGATGTGGGGAAGTTTTACAAAGTATTTAAGACAACTATACATGCTTTTCATGTTCTATCTGTGAAAAACTTGCATCTTAAGTACGTTTCTTATCCAAGTCTTATTGTCACCGAATAAATTAACCTATTTCTCTTGTTGCAGGTTTTGACAGAATATGTACTTGTCTCAGTAACAAGTGCTGTCACGGTAACAATAGCAGGCGTTGTTAAGGAGGCTGTAACCATTCTGGTAATTCTGTTCACTGGACCATTAGTCTTAATAATCATGCAAAATGTTGCCTGTTCTATATGCTTTATTATTTTGACTAGCTTACTTTGTAGTCATCATTCTGTTAGATCCTATGTTGATACTACCATTCTGTTTTTAAAACATCACATATGCGAACTTTTTAAAATCCAAATCTGAAATCTTTATAAAGCCAAATTCTGCCTTTTCTTGTCGCTTTTCTAGAACTTAAATAGATTAAACACCCATTTAACAGTAGTATAGCAAGAAATAGCTGTGGGACAGTGAAAATATTAGAAGAAGCATAGTATGCCGAGAATGGCAGCCCCAGTTTGTGATGGGATTCCAAGTAATAAACGGTCTACTAGTGATTTTAGTGGCTAATTAGACCAAAAAAATTTAAAAAAAAAAAACACAGAAGCTACATGAGAGTACAGCTATGAAACTTGGATTACACTGCTGAACAAAGGAAAATACAAAGCTGAAGGTATTCGAGAGCCTTCAGTTCTATCCACCCTGGAAACCCCAAGAATCCTAGAATGCCCTTATCAATCACCCTCTCTCTTATTTTTATTCCTTCCTAACTAACTCCATCCCTAGTTAACAAACTAGCCACATCAGCACTTCAGACTCAGCGCCATTAACACCACTACTAGGATGAATGCCCAAGACATCGGCTGGTTCAACTCCACTCTAAAGTGGTACGAAGATAGTAGGAATCTGTCGGCACGGAATAGTTGACCCAATGGCTTGGCGTAACTGTGATACATGGAATACTGGATGGATGCCAGCTATTGCAGGCAAGTCGAGCTTGTAGGCCACCTTACCAACATGTTGTAGAATGGTCTGTGGTCCAAAAAAACGAGAAGCCAATTTCTCATCTGAACGAGAAGCCAGGGATTTATGCCTATAGGGTCAAATTTTGAGATACACAAGATCTCCAACATCAAAGTGCAAGTCTTGATGATGATTGTCTACTGCATTCTTCATTTTGGATTGAGCTTGTGCCAAATGAGCCTTCAACTGGTTCAGTACCTGATCATGTTGTTGCAGTAGCTGTTTAACAGAAGCATTGGCTGAGTTTGCAGTCCCAAAATGTAACAAAGGTGGTGGATCCCTGCCATATACCACTTTAAAAGGCTGAAAGGAAATTGGTATTATACCAATATTCTGATCAGGCAAGCCAAGTGGACTAGCTGGTACATTTGTTCGCAGCAAAGCAGTGTAAATATGTTGTCTAACAGCTATTAACGAACATGAGACTCCGTGGAGCTTGATCACATTCTGCACAAATAATTCAGCCACTCCTTTAGCAGTAAATGGGTGTTTAAGAGCCATAAAGTGGCTGCATTTACTCAGCTGATCAACTACGACAAGAATTATTTCAAATCCATGAGACTTAGGAAGCCCTTCAATGAAGTCCGTTGACAAATCTTCCCAAATAGCTTTTGGGTTTAGGAAAAGGCTGCAGTAATCCAGTTCGTGTCAAGGCTAGATATTTGTTTCTTTGGCATACTGGACAAGAGTCAATATAAGTCTTGATCGTCTTCTTCATTCCTTTCCAATATAGTTCAGTTGTGATACTTTTATAAGTCTTCAAAAAGCCTGAATGGCCTTCAACGGAGCTGTCATGGAATTCTTTCAAAATATTCGCAATTAGAGGGGACAATTGTGGAATAGCCAACCTGCCTTTGAATATCAGCTTCCCTTGTATCAATTACCAACCTGGCAAAAAAAACTTACTCATCTCTAATGGTTGACCACCAGTTTCAATGACATACCGAAGTTTTCCTTTACTCATTAGGAAGATTTAAGCAGATTGAGATCACTCCATAAAATTTTTCCCATTCAGCTTAACAGTAGAAATTATATGGATGGGGTTTTTTGATTGAAAAGCCATTGGAAATTCTATTGGAAAAGAGGAAGAAATTGTGAGTTTCTGAAAGAAACACGATAGCAAAACAGAAACAACA
The DNA here is from genome assembly GCA_026212285.1 of Bursera cuneata. Classification (NCBI taxonomy): domain Eukaryota; kingdom Viridiplantae; phylum Streptophyta; class Magnoliopsida; order Sapindales; family Burseraceae; genus Bursera; species Bursera cuneata. The sequence continues at coordinate 4,837 of JANLJB010029607.1, forward strand.
TTCATCGACGGAAACTGCATCAGAGATAGGATCGGTCGTAACTTTCTGAATTCTCTGGTGAAGGCGGTGCAAGTCATCAGTGGCTGGAAGAAGGTAAATCGGAAAAAGAGGCGAAACCCTAATTTTGCAAACAGTAGAAAACGCAGCAATGAAGGCTGCAGAAGGAAGAAAAGCAGCAATTAAGGCTGCTGAAGGCCAGATAGGCTGCTATTAAGGTCACCTGGCGGTGATTACAGCTGCCAGAAAAACAGAGCTAGAAAAAAAAAAATAAAGGGACCTACTTTAATACCATAAAGAGGTCTAATATTTTTCTGTATATTCTAGTCTTTGTACAATGGGTGTTTAAACAATAAAATGCTGACCTAATAAAGGAAAAAATATTTAAGCAATCTAAGCAATTAATCTAGGAGGATTTACAGCAGCAAATATGGAAAGAATCAAATAAACAAAATCTGAAAAATATTCCAACAATTACAATATACAAATAATGTCAATGGCTAGAAAGTATAAAGCCTCAAAGAATTCTTCTGACTTTACTACGTTATTGCACAGGTTGCAGTTTTTTACTTTCATGATGAGTTTACATGGTTGAAGGGGTTTGGTCTCATCACAATCATGGTTGGTGTCAGTTTGTTCAACTGGTTCAAGTAAGTAAAGAATCAGTTTTGAACTACATTTATATGGTTCTGTGCTTTATCTGACAGCAATGGGAACTGATATCTTTTTATTCTCTTCTTTTAGATCTTTTTTTCTTTTTGCTATATGATTTCTTTCCAAATAAATCTGAATTAGTATAACTTTAAATTTTATTGTAAAATTATTTTACTTTATGGATGATAACAATGTCTTTCTTTTAGATTTGTTGTGTTACAGATTAAATAGTATCATTGCACTTTTACCATTTTTTAAAGTGAAACAGAGGTTCATATCAAAAGATAGATTACAGAAAAAGGAAACAAACATTTCCAATCAAGGAAAATCACAATACAACTGCTTTCCAATCCTTTTGAATAAAGAAAAGAAGTCACTTGAAATTCTTCTGTAATTAAAGCTCACTAAGAAGCCAAAATATGAATTCTCTCCCATAACATCTGGACATCCATTATAAAACATTTTAAAAAAGCCTTGTATTTCTTTCACACCAAATAACCCATAAAGCAGTGAAAAGACAACACCTCCTAGAAACCTTATCTTTCACTCCCCCAAAAGCATAATGATGTTTAACAAACAAAGAAACACATAATTATGGAACTACCCATTCAATTCCAACTTAAAATTTTTTTAAAGCAATTGGATAGTGAAAGAATAAACAATCTATACACTTTGAATCCTTTTTACATGTGACACACTATTTAAGAGATAAACTAATACTCTGCCATTTTCTTTGGATAATATCTTTAGAATTAACCTTTCCTTGAGCAATCAACCAAGACAGATTTGAACTTCAGAAGGAGCTTAAGTCCTCCAAATTATCACTGTAGGTTAAAAAAATCCCTAGCAAGATCATCAATAAGCCAATTAAAAAAGAATTTAGAGGAAACCACCTGAAGATTCAATTTTCTATGCCCTATGATACTCCTTTAAATTCAAGTCTATCATTCCCAATTCCTCATCCTTAAATTTTCGAAAGAAATCAAGATTTTATATATTAGACTTTTTGACAAAAATCTATTGGCTTTGAATAGAAACACTACAAGCTGTAGAAAGTAAATAAATTCTTAGAAATTATGAGCAAAAAATAACATTCCTAATCCAACAATCCAACTATCCTCTGAAAAATGGAACCTGCCATCGTTACCCACCACATTCATTAAAACATAAGAAACTGAGGGTAAAAATAAGAAATAGCCTTCTACAGACTTGTTGAAAACCTCGTATAACAACATTATAATCCCAACCCATTATGGCTAACTCATTAAATACTTTTTACAACTTCATGCTAGAGAGAGTTACTTTCTAAAGGGAAGAACCTACGATGGCATTTCCCCAGAAAAAGACATTTCTTTTTGTTAGATTACCAACTGAAAACCACCTTTAGACTTGAGACCTAGAAATAATCTTCAAGTTGACAAGATTCATATTTCTCTCATCCTTTCAACCTTCACATAAAAAATCCGTCATTAACTTCTCGAACCTAGCAGCCACACTAACCAGACTCCTAAAATAAGATAAATAATAAATTGAAAGATCTGTTAACACCGCATGAATCAAGGTACTAGTCCCCCCTAAGACAGAAAAGCCCTCTTCCAACCTTGAAGTCTTCTTTGCACCCTTTCCACCACCGGAGCTGCTAGTGTATTAACTTAAGCTTTTAGATCGAGTGATAACAAGTGGTACAAGGATTAAACTATGGAATGGAGAAACTTGACTTAGCTTCATAAGCATTGAATTTCATATGTATCTTGTGCTTTCTAGTTAAGTTCTTCTGTTCATGTATAAATTATTCATTTGTATTGATGATATCCTGTTTCAGATACCAAAAGCTACAGAAGGGTCATACAAGTGAAGATGACATGTCAGAGACACCTACAGCAAACATTACTGCAAAATATGTTATCCTAGAGGAGATTGATGGACTAGATGAGGGCACTTGAGAATTTAGTAATCACATCACTTGAATTTGATAAACATAAGTAAGACTCTTGCTAAACCTCCTCAACTGAAATGTTATAGTATATGAGTCAAAAATATAGATAATATAAGTGCATCGCATCTTTCAACCTTCCATTCTCCTGCATGAGTTTTCTAATTTGCTGGAAAATTTATGTTAATGTCGTAATTTTAATTGGTTTTATTACTTAATGTTCCAAGCTTGTGTTATGATCTATTGATATGTATTTATTCCAGGTTGGTCTTCCAAAAAAGGTGGTGACTATTGTCAAATTGTTAACTGGTCTGGTTTGCAGTATCTACTGAATTTTCTGCTCGACAGCCCTCGCCCTTGACTTTTACAGCTTCTCAAGCAGATGAGGGGCATAAATAAGTATTGTGCTTAGCATACCAAGGGTGGTTGAGCTAACATTCCTTGAGATTGAGGACATCCCCTTTGAGCATAGAAGCCCATTTCTGATGGGAAGTTCCCTCAAGCTTTTACTAGTGATAATATTTATGCTTGTTCCGCCAAACTTTTAATAGTGAGAATATGTCTGCCGTGTAAGATGCATGCTTCCCAAATGATTAGTTTATGGTCATTTGGTTGCAATTCTTTAAGTTGTTTAGAGCCTGAGGATGTCACTGGCGACTGCTAGTTGTACTAGACTGAGTGCTCTTTTTTTCACCGCATCACTTTTAGCTTTTCCAAAACTTTTATCCATCTTTGATGAGCTTCTTGCCTGTACACTACAGTTGTAGTACGGAGCCTGTTTGTTGAGATTTGTCTAAAAAAATAATAAATAAGGTAACTTCTTTAGAGACTATTAATTTTCCAATGACAGTTGACTTTCTTCCTTTTATTTCTATTTCCTTGCGTATTCCCTTGAAATTGGTAAAAACAAGAAAAATAAGAAATATAATTTGTGAAAGTTTCAGTTCTGTGCTCCGGTATGTTACGGATAATGGATATGAAGAAATAGAAGAATTATGAAGACCCCTGAACAACCCCTGAAACAAGCAGCAGGACCTTGGTTTCCTATGTGTTGCCCATAATTTGTTACCTTAAATCCAAATTAGAGGAGTTGGGGCCACTTGTACCTTCGTCTTATATGTAGCCCATGGTCTTCAAGTCAAGCTTATGAGTGTCTAATGTATATTTTTAATCGTAGGATGAGAGGCTTATAGTGTCTAAAAGAATTGAATAAACGATATTGGAAAACTATAAAAAAAAATAATCAAGGTAAAAGGTATTATATCTCTTTATTGTCTTATCAAGTTTAACTTATTAAGTGACAAACTATAACATACATCACCTTTGGAATTTCTTTATTGTCTTATCAAGTTTAACTTATTAAGTGACAAACTATAACATCCTACATCACCTTTGGAATTTCTTTATTGTCTAAGCAAGTTGAACTTATCAAGTGATGAATTGTAATATCCTATGTTACCTGATTAGTTAAAACAAGTTAAATACACTGGAGTGGTCCTGAGTGGTTTTTTTTGAGTTATAAAGCTTAGAAACAAAATCTTAAAATGTTAGAAGTCCTTTTGGGTTATAAATGTTAACGAGGTGAATGTAAACCCTAAAAGTAAGTTTAACAAGCATGAAATATTTCGGCCAATGGTTAGATATGCTCTCACGGTTCTCGATGTTAGTAACTTTTGCAGAATTCATATTTTATTCAAGCTTGATGAAATATTGACTCTCCTGCAACAAGGGGAAATTGATGGACAAGCTTCTGGTATGCACCAAAACAATGAATTACGGATGGCCAGGTCTATGAACTATACAACCGAAATAATTGTAGCTCCTCACATGTCCTAACATACAAGCAGCTCCGCATACACATCATGTTGAAACAATGAAAGAATTCTATGTTCATCCAGCAGAAGTAAGGTTCCCGAAATGTATTTTATGGACATCAAAATTGTTTCTGCTCCACCAAAAACTTTTGCCATCAGGTAGCTTGCTAACCATGACTCAGCCCTCAGTCACCACACTTTCTGCCTGGATCTCCAGTGCGTTGGATGTAGCTGCAGCTCCAGGAGTCTCTATTAGGAACTGTTCCCAGAACAGATCGTTCACTTCATTTCTTATAGAAGAATTTGTTGTCGCTATCACTTACCATTATTTAACAATTCAAGTACGGTTGATATAGTTGGGGCGCAATCAAAATATGGTTTTTGAGGGTGGAATTGTGGCGTCAACCTATAGAGTTTATCGTTTTCCTAATTTCTTCACTAGCAAAATGCGAGAGATTACCTTTAAATTTGTCAGAAGCAGCAGAAGAAGAATTAGTAGCAGGTTATCAAACCGAATATTCAGTCATCCCATTTGGTTTATTTTACGTTGCTTCCTATCTAAATCTATTAGTTTCCTCTTTGTAACATTTCTTTACTTGGGTGGTTGGAATCTTTCTTTTTTTTATTAATATTTCTTTGGCATCAGAAGCGCTAGCCGGCTTCAAAACTGCATCTTTTCTGGAAGATTTTGGTCTTGCATCAACTTTAAAACAAATTGTTGATAGAGTAGGACCATCAATATGATTCGCCGGAGCAGCCGGCTTTGGATATGAATAAACAGCTACTGCATGTGATTCAGGCGAGCAAGGTTTGGACTTCGGCATACACATCACGAGCTTCGGAGGATGCACATGCACCCTCTTATTCAACATTAACTTGAGAAACCGTTGGCAGGACCCCAAAGTCATACACCTCTTGTTTAAATGCTTGGCTAATCCCGAAAAGAAAACTTCTCAAGAAGTTCACTGAGGATTCCAACTTTTCAATTTGTTCCAGATTCAACATTGGAGCAGAAACTGATCCAGGTGGAGGTTTTCATGCATATTTGATTCATCATCAAAGTAACTAGGATCTAACGACCTTCTCTTTTTGTTATGGACTTGTGATTGCCACATAAGAACGGAAGGAAACCCTAGTTTCTTAAACATTTTAGCAAAGTAGGTCATCAATTCCATTTGTCGACATTCCAAATACTTTAGACGCTCATATAACTCAAACCCCTGATTTTCACTCTGATGCTTGTGCAGCTCCAACTGTAGTAAGCTCTTCTCTTTTCTCAGTTTCCCAATTTTCTGCTCAAATTTGTTTCCTTCTGTTTCAGTGAATGAAGTGGAAAAATTCCCTTGATTCTGTGCCTGTGCGGAATGGCTGTGAACTGGCTTGCGTCTGTAAATATTCTTTAAAAGTTGTCTCTGACTTCTTATAAATTCCTCATTTGCAAACTCCCACCGGTCAGGATCAATCTTCCTAAATCCCTGGTAAAATACAATACAATTCATCATAAACACAGAAACATGAACCATGCCTGCCCAGTTACATGAACTTAGTACCCAGTTACAAAGAATGTAAATTTGAAAGGTCACGAAATCTAAATAAATTTTGAAGAGTACAAATCATTTTCCATCTAAATAAGCAACTGATGGCGTGACTGAATTGATCACCTAAAATAAAAACCTTACTTATCCCCTAAATGTGTCTAGTATATAGTATAAGTAAGGGTCGAATCCACAAGGAGTAGTTTATAATTTTCTTGACTTAAACTTAATTTTAATTTTTAAAACTTAATTTTCTTAAGATGCAAAAGGGAATTGTAATCAATTAAAATTAGCTAAATTAAGAATACAAATATACTGTATGAAGAAAGTAATAGAGATAACGGTTAATTAAAAGAATCCTTATTAATTAACCCTATGTATTGAACAACCTAGAAGAAAAGTTAATTAGATTTAATCCAATAAACGCAAAGCACATAGAAGGTATAACTGAATCAAACAAGATCCTCCAAGTGTGAACCTTTAACCTGAGATTGTGAATTACTTTGTAGCAATCACTACAAATTGTTACAGTATCTAGAATCCCCAACGTTTATCTATTAGATATCTAGATTAACAATGAATTCTCTAATTTGATATCTTAGTTGTACACATAATCGATCAAATAAGTAATTCTAAAATAAACACGGTAATTCACATTCATTCTTTAAATCAAACATAAAATCAATGGGAATATAAATTCAATTTCATTAAATCATTGTCTAACTACGTAAAATTTCTCTCAATCACAAAGAATTTAGTTACTCATAATAAAAGCAAACAAAACAAAAGAAATGATAGAACCCATCAAACAATCCATCAAAGCTCTGAGAAGGTGATCTCCAATCCTGGCTCTGCTCTCCAAAATTACGTTTGATTTTCTCTTGACGGCTCTTCGTCAAACTCTAACTAAAAGCCCTTAAATATGAAACCCTAGGTCAAGAGGAACAGTGAGCTTTGCCCGGATAAGCGCCACGACGGAACATGTATGCTCCGCAACAGTAACTTTTTGGAAAATCTCTAAGTTAAACTCGCATTACCACTGCAGCGGTAAGTTACTGAAATTTATGCCACGGCGGTCCATCATTTGCACCGCAACGCTGAGCTATTGTCTTCACGAGTTGCTGTTTTGTTCTACTTTTCTCTGTTTTTTACTTAAATTACGCTTTTCTGGGAATTCTCTTCTTTTCTGCAATACTAACATAAATTATATTAGAAAACCTCAAGAACTCATTAATTGTCAGGAATAAAGGTATTAAAATTAAGCATAAAATCATTCTATCACTCGACGTCTCAAAACTCAACTCTAATGGAACAGTAAAACAATATATCATACACATACACTTACATATGTGTTAAGCTATCTTACGAAGCTGGAAAAATTATTGTGCTTGAAATACTGTGGCAGAAAGTCTTTAGCAAAATCGGGGTAGATTCCACACAACAAAACTGCACCCACTTTGACTCCAAGAGACTAATGAATTGGTTATGGGATCATCTAACATCTCATATGTCTTTGTGAGAAAAGGTGTCAGCGATTTTGAACTACCCTGTGAATCATCCATGACTAAATTCCGCAAAACCTTCTATATGAAATCAAACCACCATAAATATTGATCACAGCGAAAGTGCCTCAAAACCCAAAAGCGTAAACATATCAAAGTAAATTTGTTATGGATACCAATCTAATTGCGAAACTTGGTGAAAAAGCAAGATTCATCCTGACAGGAGAGGAGATAGACTAGTCATATATAACACATAAGGGAAAGAAGACAATTTTGACTTTTATGTTACCTTCTACCTTGTACAAGTAACGTATTGGATGCATCAACGTGAATCCACCGCATACTTTTTTATTGCAAATTTTATTTAACACCTCAAGTAAGGTAATTAATTTCACTTTATTACAAGAATGTAAAGCAACATATTAAAATCATGCTCAGATTCTCCTCCCCACCCCTGTTCAACACCCCAAGACCCACGTTTTTGTAACATTTTATTTATTTTATCCATTTTTCTAGCCGCTTTCTTTTGACTCTCTTTTAATTTCTTCATTCCCTTCTTGTCGTCGCCGGAGAGAAGAGACTCTTCTGTTCTATGGCGAATAAAAATGCATTGACAGATTGACCTGCCACCATGGACATGGCTTTCAACTTCCAATGAAGGGAGTTGAATGCGTCTAATATTCATGTTGTGTATATACGTCAAATTCATAAAGGAGAGGAGGGGACGGTATTGTTGAATGTTATAAAATAAATTCAGGAGCTTCAACTTTCTTTTAACAAAAGCAAAAGGAAGCCTCCAGTCCTTCCAATTTCTATTGCAACTTTTAGTAGTTTAGTAGTCGGAAGCGGATGTCAAGTATAAAACACATTGATCCTCTTAAGGAAATTTGTAGCAACTAATTAAATTGGAGGCTGGTGGAGTAACCCAGTATTAATTCAACTTTGGAGAGTTTGTTGTACATGTGATTGCTTTAATCTTAGCATTAACCTTAACTTTTTAACACTAAAAAAGTTGAGATTTGTTTGTAACTTTGACGGGGGAAAATTAAAAAAAGAGCATCATAACGTAACTCCTTATTTAGATCCAATTTTATAATTATTTTTCCCTTAAAAGGAGTTTGATGGAGGCTGAGTTAAGACAAAATTGAATCTAAAAATATCCCACGGCCACACAGCACCAAAAATACTCAACACCTTGGTCTAAAATGGGCGAAAAGGAAGGGGATATTTTGTCTCCTGAACCAGGTGGCATCCATCGAAAAGATATTTTCTTAAACCCAAACCCAATCCAATCATTCATCCTAATCTTCATGTAAAATAAATATCCATCACTCCCATTTAATATCAAAACTTGCTCCTTACTCCTTCCAACCAAACTTGGTGAAGCTTTGCTGAATAAGAAATGGAGAGTGAAGTCGTGAGACGTAGAATCCACAAGATCGCAGGCCACTTTGTAGCACCCGCCAATAATGATATTATCTCCTCCACCACCCACCTTCTTCCCATCGTAAGTTTTGTGTTTATCATACTTTTTATTATTATTATTGTCTTGCAAAGCATTGCATTCACAAATCAAGATTGCATTTTTTTTATATAAACATGTATGTCGCCTATGCTTTTTAATTTTATCAATTAAATCGACAAATGAATACTAACTGGAAGAGTTGATAATGATGATACTTTTCCTGTGACTCCCTATGGTTGCTTTATGGCTCAGGTAAACTGATTGTTTCATTCATCACTCGCTTTTGACCCATTTGTCTTTATGGTCTCAGAATTGCAATAGCAGTTTAAACTCTGTCGTCAGAAGGTGTGATAACAGAGTGTATTTTGCACGTCAAGCATCTGCTTCTCAAGCTTGTTTCATGAGACAAAGTTCAACTGAACAGGTGCTTCAATTATATATATATAGGGACAGCGCTAGCTTCTTGATGTTGTTCAGTCATTATTCTGAGAAACTGAGTCTGTCGCGGTGTTTGTGCTTTTAAAATATTTGCCAGACTCCAACTCGCAATGCTTCTGAAGCACCATTATTTGCCAGACCCTCCAGACTTGCGAATGAAAGCTCTTACAATGCTTATGTAGCACCATTGTTTTCTAAACCTGCAAGGATGGAACCAAACAATGCAAACTTTCCCCTGCTCCAACATCTGGTGCCAGATTGCAAACTATCAACACCTGGGTCTGACGTCCCTAAGTTTGCCAAACCAGATAGAAGAATTGGTAAAAAGGAGCAATTTTTTTCCAAGAAAAAAACATCTTCTTCCAAGTCTAAAGGTAAGTAAGTGATGAATAGTTCAAACTACATAGTTAAATTTGCGGAGGACATAAATTTGGCTTTCCAAAGCATTTAAGTTGATTTCGGTGGAGGCTTAAACTCAGCCTCAGGTCAAGTCTGTCATAGTCGCATTTGTACAACTATTTAAGTGCCAAGCAGTGGCAGAGAATGTTATGATGGTGCCAAAGTATGGTTATATTCTTTATTATGATATATAACTCAATATAAAGCAAGTTTAAATGCTTTAAAGAAAAAAAAATGCTTGTTGTCACCTTTTCTAACATTGGAAATGTATCAACACGATTTTGAAGATGAATTAGAATATGGTTTCTTTTATAACAAAATTCTGTGTCTATACAGATAATTTCTTTCTCATGCAGGAATTCAGTGGTCCCCAAAAATGGATATAAGAGAACTGAGATGCAATTATGTTATGACCATAGAAATTCCAGGTGTTGGCATCAATGACATTAGAGTGGAGATCGATGACAAAAAGTAAAATACTTTTCAAAGATTTGCATCACTAATTTGTTTCTTTTTTTACTTTTTTTCTTTTTTATTGAAATTAGTATAGCAATATTCTAGATTTAAAATATGCAAATTCAATTTCAAATTTTGTGCTAGCTGAACCTGAATCATTGTCTTTTGTTCTGTTCTGTTATGCATATATATAGGGATCACTTAACTTGAATTGAAGTTTGAATTTTAATTTGATAAGAACTCAATTTTTTGCCAGCTTAAGGGTGATGGCAGTGCATTCTGCCAAGAGTTCAATCTCTGGATATCACAGGAGAGAATATAGAGAAGAGCCATACCAGGTCGTGTGGGCACTTCCCACTGATGCGAATAAAGACACTGTGTCAGCTGACTTTCTGTAAGTTGTAGCTCCCTGGTATTGCAGTCCTAATTGATTTTATGTTTCTACTTCGGGATGGCGCAAAATACTTGCATCACAGTCTTCCATGGCAATGTATCATCTTGTTACATTTTTCGCATCTAGGAAAGTTATCAAACTGTTTCACTTGTGTGCGAGGTATGCGGTGGTCATGTTTTATACCTTACATGTAATTTGAATAATTACATTCCCCTGCTACTATTTTGCATTCTACATTGCTTAACTAATACATCTTGATCAATATACTTCTATCCCTGCTTACTTCATCCATGTTTACAAGACCACACACGCATGTAGAAGACTGCTTGCCAGAGTGCCAGTCTATATATTGGAGGCAGGTTTATTTGTCTATAGGAAAATGTTGTTTGATTTTATGTGTCCTTGCATATATGCAATTCAATATCAGTACTCTTTTTGAGTTTGGAAGCACAAGTAGCAGGTCTGATCAATATAAATGAATGGTTGCAGTACTGTAGTAAATTTGGATTGGCTAGCATTGTATTCTTTGCTTTACGCGGTACACATTGATTTCAATAACGTGTTATTGTGATGCAGAAATGGACTCCTGCAAATCATTATTCCCAAACTTTGAGATTCAGATTCATTGTGGTGGAGGCATATGAATAAGGACTACACTGGTTCTATTTGAGACCAGAATTATGAACAATATTATCAATCGTATTTAAGATGGTCTTGATAATGATTTAGCAAATTTACTGCTTGTGTTCTTACATATTATACAAGCCAAAGGCTTATGATACTGTTTTAATATGTATTTGTGATTAAATAATTGGCAGCTCATTTATTGCTTGAGCTATTCATAGCGGACTTACTAATAGGGCAATGATAATATAATATGCATATTTCATGAGAAAACATACTTTTCTATTTCAGTATA
>JANLJB010029608.1:0-16346 GCA_026212285.1 Bursera cuneata
AACATCTAAATAAAGGAACAAATTAAACCCAATAAAGCCTTAAGGTTTGCCCGTCCAGGTTTTCAATAAAAGAAAGAGATTTGCACATATATGGGTCTCTTTGTCATTGTAACCCATGTCCAGTCTCATTGCAAACTGCCACCCAGAATGCAATATCGTCTCTGCTGCTTGACAACGCATTTTCCCAATCTGTTCAAGTGATAGAGGTTCTGAGAACATAAAGGTTGCATCATTGGAAGTTTTGTTGCTAAAATGAAGTATGAATTATAGTGTAGCCATGAAATAAAAAAGTTTATGCGCTGCACCATCCTACTTATTATATATTAAGCTTTTTCTAAAGCAATATTCTTGACCATATCTTCATAAATAACTTACTTCCACCTATCACCGCTTCTTCCCGCTTTACTTTTATCTCTTCGACCCCACACTGAACCAAATCAATAGTGGAAGTAGTTTCTGCAATAGTCCAAAAATCTACAGATGAAAAACCTGAAATGGAGAAAAGGAAACCCAAAGCACCCACAAAAGCTGATGGACAATACAAGGCACATACAAGTAACTGTTAAAAAAGCAATATATGGGCGGAGAGAAGTCCTGAGTTTCTACTATTACATATCAGTTTCTCTGTTAGAGCATTAAATTTTTTTAATCGGATAATGATTATTTAACATCATATTAAGATGCCGAGGAATGATCAAATTGATGGATCCTTCAATAGTTAAAGGGGTTATAATACATCGAATCAAAATTTTTTCATATTTAAGAAGCTAAAGAGGAGATAAGAGAGCCACTATAATCTTGTACTTTTAAAAGTCCACTACTGTATAGATAATTAAAGAGCGGAAAAAAAAAAGATTAAAGTTGGAGAAAAAAAAAAAAGAATCCTTTTTTTTTCCACAACTAATTCCTTTGTTTTAATCCTTTTCTTGGTCTTCTTATTTAAGTCACCAATATTGACTTTGATTAGTTGATTAATTCAATAATTGTTAAACTAAATTTTTTTAGAACTACAGTCTCCTAAATTAAAATAAAATAATCCAATGTTCCTTGAGCATATTAAAGTTGAGACAAATTAAATGATATAAACTATGTACAATCCCGTTCGTTAATTACCAAGCTTAATCACCAACTTTGTCCTCTCACTCACGACCCCATTGACACAAACCACCTCACAGAAATCAAATTGTTGCCAAAACTTTGGTAACACAAAACAGAAACACTAAATCATGAAGTCGTTGAGTGCCTCGGTCTTGGGGTTGAAAAACTTGGGTGATCGTACAGTTCACTGATGCTCTAGCAAGCGAGGATTGGGAACGGTTTGTCTGTATTCTCTTGGTTTTGTAGTATATATATGTGTGTGTGTTAATCATATTGTTTGTTTGGTTCTGAATTCTGATTTTGATTATGGGATATGGGTTTCTTTAAATTTTGGTTTTTGATTGTTGTTTTTTTTTTTTTGAGGGCTTATATTTTTTCTTTCCGGGTGTGTTTTATGTTTATACATTGATGGGTTAAACTAACTGTGTTGGTTATTGAATTGGGAATTATGAACTTTTTGTTTTTGTGTACTTGTTAGAATCGCAGTTTTTGTTTAGATTACTGAAAGATTGGGTTTTTTCTTCACTTTTCTGGACTTGAAAGATCTGAAATATCTTCAAATTAAACGTACATTGAAATTCAGAGAGCTAAAAGCGTATATCCAATATTAAATTTATGAGCTTTAATTGTGTTATTCTTTGATATTTATAAGGAATGTTATTAGTAAGGAGTGTTTAGAGATTCTTTGGCTGTCACTTCATCAGTCTATCTAGGATATTTGCGTTTTTAGGTGGACTTGAAGCTGCTATCTTGCATTATGTTCATATTTGATCAATGCTAGAAGCCATTGTTACACTGTTTTTAACGTGCTTAACTGCATTTTCGGCACCATACTGTGAACAGAAATGAATGTGCATAGTGTATTGGAGCCAACTCTCAAGGAAATACTTAATGTGATCAATCCGTTACGGGAGGATGCAGAGACACGATTGGTAATCATTCATGAGTTACAAGATGTTATTGATTCCGTGGAAAGTTTAAGAGGTAATTTCTGCCTATTATTGTGAGATTTCGGCTCCATATCAAATTATTCATATTTACTCATGATCTGATGTTTGAAGAATATGAAAATAATGGTTCTTTTCTTTTATTTGAAAATTTGAGCAACACTATGCTACTTATCTTTCAAAACCTTGATATTTGAAGTTGTATGTGGTTAGAGAACCTTACATACAGATTCATGTGTCAAAGGTGTCTCAATTTTTTATTTTGAGGCTCCTTAATTAGATAAATTCTACAACTTAAATTCATGGCTTAATTGGTGGAAACAGGTGCAACTGTGGAGCCATTTGGATCATATGTGTCAAATCTCTTCACACGTTGGGGAGACCTGGATATCTCTATTGAATTGCCCAATGGTTCACATATTTCATCTGCTGGAAAGAAAAGGAAACAGAATTTACTTGCAGAGTTGCTGAGAGCTTTGAGACAAAGAGGTTCTTCAGCTCAATTTCATCTTTCAAATTCTTAGTTTCTGCTTTACTTCTCTTGTACATGTATTTTAAGCATAAAATTTCAGGAATATCCATGTGACCTTTTATGGCTTTCCATATGTTTGTGCTATGTTAATTGAATATTACTACTATTTAATTCTTTTGACAAGTTCTCCTTTTTAGAGTTATTTTATTTTTCCCTGGGACTGTCATTGACTGAATCACCTTTTGTCATGTTATTTTCTTACGACTGTTTGGATGTTTGAATTGAATTCAATTAACTTCATCACATCACCTCACCCAACCACGAAAAAGAGAATAAATTCTTTTTTTCAGATGATGCACAACCAAATTGGAATAATAATTTGTAGATGGTGTCAAAAATCAAAATGGCTTCTTTATATGTTCAAAGATTTCTGAACCGTCAGAGAGAAATAATGCTTATATAAGCCTCTACTGATACAATTTTTTCGATCTCAAGTTTTACATATAATATCGTCTTGTTATTGGTGAAGAGGATTTCTCGAATGAGAAAGGGAAAATTGCTACAGAAGCTAGGAACTTGATACCAATTTGTGTTCCATTCCTCATTTATTCTTCCATATGGGGCAAAGCAGTAGTTTTTTAGGGCGAACCATTGCTGCTTTTATGGTTTGATTGAGCACCTATAATATTTATCCTATGGCAACATTGATCTGCAGGTGGATACTGCAAGTTGCAATTCATCCCTAATGCAAGAGTTCCCATTCTAAAACTTGAGGACCGCCAGAACATCTCTTGTGATATTTCAATTGATAACCTTCCGGGTCAGATGAAATCTAAATTCTTTCTTTGGATCAATGAGATAGATGGACGCTTCCGTGATATGGTTCTATTGGTATGTTTTTGTTGCAAAGCAGTTTCTATTTCTGGGAAGAGCACCTATCTCATGTAGAGTTCTTGCTTGTACAGGTCAAGGAATGGGCCAAAGCTAATGATATCAATAATCCAAAAACTGGGACACTGAACTCATACTCTCTCAGCTTGCTTGTTATCTTCCATTTCCAGGTGATGTTTGCTACCTTCGTTTTTGTTGTCAATTGGAAGAATAGTTAGAATTCTGAGATAATTCTGTTTCAGCCGTTCCATGAATTACATCTTTCTCATGTTTTACATGGATTTTGTTTGCTAATAGGAACCATGAAATAACTAGAACTTCCATTTATTTATTTACTCACTCCTGCAGACATGTGTACCTTCAATTTTGCCTCCGCTAAAAGATATATATCCTGGGAATCTTGTTCATGAACTTAAAGGTACTTTTCATCTATTTACATATTTGAAATAGAAGGTCAATTTGTCCAGAAGTGCATTTTTCATGCTATTCAGTTTTAAGGAATTGGAGATTAATTATATTATATATCTTCTACAAAAGAGATTCGACTGCATTTCTATCTTGCTTTATTAAATTACAAAAGGGAAAGAACTGATTTTGTATATGTGTTATATTAAGCAGGCAATGAAATTGGATATTGTGGTAAGAGTTAACTCCTCCAACTAACTAAATAAAATAACAAGGAAAGAAAAAAGACCTCATTATAATATAAGCTACTGAAAAACCAAGTTCCTTTTGATTTTAGTGCCACTAAATGCTTCCTTGATAATGTGGGATTTGCATAAGTGGCATGATCTGGCAATAATTTATGGCTGTCTTCAGTAAAAGTCTGCATGAGTGCCTTGACCAATTAATTTTGCAAGTAGTAGGGCCAATTTTTGCAGTCAAAATGCAGGGGTGAAATGATCTTGCATTAATAATAGGTGTTGGAGAAGAACTTGGGATCCACTCTCTTGGGTTCTCTCTCTTATCCTCTTTACCACTTGATTACTTGTTGCACTTTTTAGTAGGGCCATGAGACTGTTGTAAAGACTTGATTTTATATCTATGTGGTATATATTAGAACAATTTGAAGTTTTAAATCAACTTTTTCACTATGGTGCGAGGGCTGATTTGTGCTTCATGCAGGTGTCAGGGCTGTTGCAGAGGCAGAAATACGAAACATATGTGCCTCAAGCATTGCCAATATAAAATCTGACAAATCTAGAACAATAAATCGAAGTTCCTTGTCTGAACTTTTTGTTTCTTTCGTCCAAAAGGTTATCAATGTCATGCTTCTTCTTCTTTTTTTAAATTCATTTTAAATAGTTTTGAGTTAGTGATTCATGTCATACTGGAAAAGTTTTTGTCACCAAGAAAATTTATCTGACTTTGACTTTTTACATTATAATGGTGCTTCATTTTCCAGTTCACACACACACAAACAAAGCTTTCTATATGTTACTCCATAAGTAGCTCTGTTGCAAGTAGGTTCCCGAAGTTGCCAAGGTAATGCTTTGACATCATGCTCTGCCCTTCTGTACATCTTTCTACAGTTTTCTGACATAAGTTTGAAGGCCTCGGAGCTAGGAATTTGCCCTTTCACGGGACAATGGGAGACCATAGCAAGCAATATGAGATGGTTGCCCCATAATCACGCATTATTTGTAAAACTCTCTCTCTCTCTCTCCCCACTTCTATATCATATTTTTGTGGATGCTCTCTTCTTCAAACAATGACAATAGTTCTGCTGATTGCTGGTTAGATTGAGGATCCTTTTGAGCAGCCAGAAAACTGTGCCCGAGCTGTTAGTGATAAACAATTGACAAAGATATCCAATGCCTTTGCGATGACCCACCACAGGCTTACTTCAGAGAATTACAGTCGGAATTCTCTCCTTGACATGCTAGCCAGGCCACAAATATCATATTTCCTTCCAAGATCACGAGTCAGGTACCCAAGCTACAACAGTGGGCAGCATAGAACACATCCGCAGGTGCAGAATGCTGTTCATTCACCATCAATAGGGCAACATCAAAACCACAAGAAGAGGATGGAAAACCGTCCCAACAAATTGGTGTCACAGCAACCTGGGCTACAATATCATAGTCAATCTGTGCAACAACATCATAACCATCATTTGCAACGGAATCAAAGCCAACATGTGCCACGAATTCAAAGCCAACATGTTCAACGATATCAAAGTCAAACTGTGCGTCAGTATCAAAGTCAAGTTCAGGTCCAGCAGATATGGAGGCCAAAACCTGATAAATAGAAGGCTTTACGTTTTTTGGGAAAGAAAAAGATATTATATAGCTGGTTTGATGTCTTTCCAAGAAAAAAAAAAAAACACTTGATACCTGCAGTGACTGTCCAAAAGATAGATCAAAGTTACATATGAAGTTGTTATGTTTTTGTTAAACTGTAAGTAGTATTTGTCTGTCTGGGTCTTAAGTAGGTGCACCATGACAATGAAATGAGAACCGTGGAGGACTGAAAACTTGGCATGTTCTCATTTCATATCCTGTCACAAGACACAAAACCTCCTACTGAGGAGTATTATTGATGGGTTCGATTGGCAGGAGAAGGGGAAATAAAACATAATATAAAAGTTTATTTTTTTAGTAAAAGATCAGATAAGAGTGAATTTCTATGTTATTTTAGATGATTTATTATCTTTAATCTTTATTTAATATTTTGTATCTAAATTAAAATGTTAAATTATGTAGATAAATGTGAAATGTCATATTATCTAATAATATTTAAAATTAGGATAAATATTAGATGGAGTAAGGCATTAAAGGCGTGTATAATTAGTTAGTTGCGTCACTTAGGGGGGGTGCTAACAGAAATAAATTCCGTTACTATTAACCAGCCCAGCTGCTCTGATGGATCTTCAACTTTTGACTGCATAAAAACGGCACAGTAAACACCTACCACTCCATCTTCGAGATCCAACGAACTGACAATGAATCTACTCTCCAACACCAACTGCCTCAAGCTCGCCGCCTTGATTTTCATCTCCTTCGTATTCTTCTACCTCGGCCGCCATTGGTCCGACGGCTACCAGCAACTCGTTTTCTTCACAGCCGCTCGTTCCCGTGAGAATGTCGCCGTTTCCGTCTCTCCCAACCACAACAAAACCTTCGACATTTCCTCTCTCATTGCCGACAACCAAACACAAGCTGTACCTTCTCCGCCTCTGGATCCGGCTCCGGTTTCTGTGCCCGCGCCGTCTCCGGGTCCGTCTTCCCGTTCAGATTTGATCAAGAAGTTTGGAATCATAACTGAAAATGGAACGATGTCGGATAACTTTGAAATCGGGGAGTACGATCCGGATTTGGTGGAGACGGACTGGGGGAAGGATAATGGTACGGAAGTCGGTGCGGATGGAGCGGGGAATGGTGCGAGAATTAAGGTTAAGAAGTTTGCGATGTGTCCGGAGAGTATGATGGAGTATATACCATGTTTGGATAACATGGAGGAGATTAAGCGCTTGAAGTCGACGGAGAAGGGAGAGAAATTTGAGCGGCATTGTCCTCAAAACGGCACCGGATTGAATTGCTTGGTGCCTCCTCCCAAAGGATACAAGACGCCTATTCCGTGGCCCAAAAGTCGCGATGAGGTATTGCATTTTTTTTAATTATCGGTATTGTGTGAAAATAAGCAATTAGAGTGTTTTTATGATAGTTTAAGTGAAAAATGAGTTGAATTCAGTAGATTAATTTGGTTCTTCGCTAGGAAAAAGTTTTACTCTAAGTACTCTGGACTTAGTTCAAAATGATTGACCTACTGGTACGCAGTCATACTGATTAGCAGGTTGACCAACCTATTGGGTTCAATTTGATTTATTTTATTTTGGTTGGCTATAAGAAATATCAGTAATCTTAGCAATTTAAAGTGTTTTATTTAATATTCAAAACTTGTGTAGTTGATGCAGAAATGCGGTTCTAATTGACCCATATACATGTTCAAATTATGCTGTCTCAAATTTGCTAAAATGTGGTAACTATTTATGATACAGCTTAGTCTACTATATATGTGGAATAAATTAGCAAACCATCGAAGAATGTTTGCATGATAGATCAGTTTGTTTTGAGATTTGATCTTTTACTTATCTAGCATGATTATGTGGTAGTTGCTTTGCTTTATAGGAAATGCCCCTTCACTGCAGGTATGGTATAGCAATGTTCCTCATACGAAATTAGTTGAAGATAAAGGGGGTCAAAACTGGATCTCAAAGGTGAAGGATAAGTTCAAGTTTCCAGGAGGTGGCACCCAGTTTATACATGGGGCAGATCAATACTTGAATCAGATCTCTGAGGTTATTATTTTTTGCTATCTAACATTTGTATGAGGAGAATCAAGTTAATTGGCTAAGTGTATCTTGGTTTTTGATAAAAATTGCGTATTTATCTGTAGATGGTCCCAGATATCACATGGGGTCGTCATACCAGAGTTGCTTTTGATGTCGGATGTGGCGTGGCAAGTTTTGGTGCCTATTTGTTGTCGCGTAATGTCATAACCATGTCTTTTGCTCCCAAAGATGTTCATGAGAATCAGATTCAATTTGCTCTTGAGCGTGGAGCACCTGCAATGGTGGGAGCATTTGCAACTCGCCGGTTATTGTATCCAAGTCAAGCATTTGACTTGATACATTGTTCAAGATGTAGAATCAATTGGACTCGTGATGGTATGCCTTTCCTTTTTCATTTTTTTATTGTTTTGATCTGCATCTGGCTTGAGTATATACTGGTACCACTCTCTCTCTTATCTTATGTTGGCAGCCTAATTTGCCTTTACTTCCCATCAATGAGAACTGAATTTATATTAAAAGATTACGAAATTTCCTGATGGGCTTAGTTCTTCAACAGAATTATTCCCATAGACTCACCCACCCAATTTATCACCTTTTGGCATAAGAACTTCTTTTGAGATCAGTATTTGTTGCTAGTAGTATAACTGCAATCATATCAGAAATTTGGTTTGGAAGCAGTTTTTCTTGCTTCCCAAAATTTTGCCTGTCTCGCTACTAGAATAGGTTTAGTTGTGTCAGTATTTGAAAATTTTAAATTTTCTCTTCCTTGCATTACAAAGTTTCCTTGCCTCTGTGGACTTGCTTGGATTTGTAAAATTGGATTTATAAAAATAAGTAATTTTTATGCTTCACTGCTTTGTATAAGAAAAAAGTTTGCACTCTCTGGTCTTTTCTATTCTTGGTGATATCTTCTGATTCTGTTTGTCCTTTTTTTTTCTTTTTTTTTTTTTTTTTACACAATACACCGGATGTAGATGGCATTTTGCTCCTCGAGGTTAATAGATTGCTTCGAGCAGGAGGGTATTTTGCTTGGGCTGCACAGCCAGTTTATAAACATGAAGAAGCTCAGGAGGAACACTGGAAAGGTCTGAGCGCTTGAAATTTCAATTTTTATAGTAAATGCTGATCACTTTGTCAAATAAATTACTGATCAGAGTATTGCAAGTTAGACGTTCAAATATTTTCTATTCACTACAGTGACATCTGTTTCTCAAGCTCATAAGCTGGTGAATTTACTAATAGTACCAGATTGGTTTAACTGGTAAGGTCTTCAGATGCACATGAGTCATAGTAATTTAACCTTGATCCTCTGTCAAAGACCAATTTGGCCACCCCATAATCTTGCAGTCAGACATAAAGACCATCTTTGTTTTGCCTTCTGCAATTAAGCCATTGGGTTTTCATTGTCTAGGATTTACAGGAGGTGGAAATTAGGTAGATAAGAGTGAGGAAATGGTCCTAAAGATATTGTCAACCATGCTACTTCTCATTTTTTGCCTTGATCTAGTTTATTCAGCCCAAGCTGCTGAGTATTTATATCAGTCGAGTTGGATTTATCACTGTTAAATGCGCAATGTTTTAATTAGGCGGATGAGTGAGAGGAAAAGGTGTCAAGGATACGTTATATCAACTATTCTAATTTTCGTTTATTGCCATCACCAATTTTACTGAGGCCAACCTGCTGAGCTTTTATGTTAGCAGACATATATATATAGTGTGTAGCTGTAGAAGACATTTATGATACTGGTTTACTGTACTTGATTGTGTTTTCTCTTTATTATTTTCAGAGATGCTTGATCTTACAACTCGTCTTTGCTGGGAACTTGTGAAGAAGGAAGGATATATTGCAATATGGCAGAAGCCTTCCAACAACAGCTGTTATTTAAGCCGTGAGGCAGGAACCATGCCTCCCCTGTGTGATCCAGCTGACAATCCAGACAATGTCTGGTATATATAGTTATCCATGCCTCTTCTTTGACAATTTGAGCTTTCTTCATATATTAGGTGGCAGCATGAGATAAATGAACTAGATGTAGATGTGATTTATATTGTATACTTCATCTGGGATTAGTGTCATCTCAGTTCCTTTATTGTCTAGCTGGAGCTTTGTTTTGCTGGCAGCTTGTGAACCGTTGAAACTAGTATTTGGAGCATCTAGCTTTTTAGAAGGGAGAAAAGGATAATGGGTTGAGAGAGAGAGATTAAAACAAGTAAAATAAAATAAATCTCGAAAAAAGTAATATAAGTTAGTCCATAAGCAAAATTTGGAAATTAACTTGTTTGAATGAACTGCTGTTTTGTTTTACTGTAATCTAGCCTTTTTATGCATATATCTTTACCACTGTCGTAGAACAAACTTTTGGGCATTCAGAGTTGCTTTGATCATGTTGTTGAGAGGTTCTGTAGTTGTCAGTTATAGCATTTGTTCTATGATTATTTAGGTATGTTGATCTAAAGGCATGCATCACCCGACTTCCTGAAAATGGATATGGAGCAAATCTTCCATCATGGCCCGATCGTTTGCATACTCCACCTGACAGGCTCCAAAGCATACAGCTTGATGCCTACATTGCTAGGAAAGAGCTTTTCATGGCAGAATTTAAGTACTGGAATGAAATACTAGATGGCTATGTCCGTGCTTTACATTGGGACAAGATTAAACTGAGAAATGTTATGGATATGAGAGCTGGCTTTGGAGGGTATTGTACAAATCTCATTGTGTACTGCTTTGGAATATAATATTTTGTTCCAAGTTTCGGAATTTATTGTTATTTATCTGTTTTGGCAGATTCGCAGCAGCTTTAATGGAGCACAAACTTGATTGCTGGGTTATGAATGTGGTTCCAGTTAGTGGGTTCAACACCTTGCCTGTTATATATGACCGTGGACTGCTAGGAGTTATGCATGATTGGTACCATTCTTTTTCCTTCTAAGGGAACTAAAATTGACTGGATTATTATTTGAATACTGTGATCGATGGTTTTGATAATTACTCAATATTTTGAATAATCGTTGCGCTTAAACATTTTACCTCATATCCTTTCACCTTGTCCGTTATATTTCTTTAATGAAATTATCGTATGCTTTGATAAGCGTGCATGTTGTGTATCTGTTTTTAAATCTCTTCATCAAATACACAGATAATGTTGCATTGAAGTTGTCTTGAAACTATTGGCTGTTACTGTTTATTGAAACAGTTTTAATTTATATGTGTTTTACCAATATTTTTCAGGTGTGAACCATTTGATACATACCCAAGAACTTACGACTTATTGCATGCATCTGGTCT
Source organism: Bursera cuneata (assembly GCA_026212285.1). NCBI lineage: Eukaryota > Viridiplantae > Streptophyta > Magnoliopsida > Sapindales > Burseraceae > Bursera > Bursera cuneata. The sequence goes on from JANLJB010029608.1 coordinate 10,992, forward strand.
CTTCTCTGTTGAGAGGAAAAGGTAGGACCGCCCATTCTCTCCTCTTTCGCTAACCCTTTAGTTTTCTTCTGGTTGAAATTCCGTCTCATCTATTCTATGTGTGCCCTGATTTTCCCATGTATTGCTTTTTTGATCTGTATAAGGATATGACCTGCAAGCATAGGAACCCATAGGCTCTGGGCATTTGTGGACCACAGCAATAATTTAAGATTTTGGAAGTTCTGAAAATAATACAAGATATGAGTTTATTATGATAATAAATAGTCCTTTTGATAATCTGAAATTTCAAGAATCATAGTTTGAAAATAGTAGATTACCTATTTTGAGTATTTCTCTGGATGTAATCTAACGAATTTTGTAAGGTGGTGGTCTTTCTTATCTCTGTATAATTGCATTGTATCAGATGTAATATCTCTACCATCATGCTCGAGATGGACCGAATGCTCAGACCTGGTGGACGTGCATATATTCGTGACTCCGTTGATGTCATGGATGAACTTACAGAAATTGCCAAGGCTATGGGTTGGCATACGACAGTGCGTGAAACGTCTGAGGGCCCTCATGCAAGTTATAGGGACTTGGCAGCTGATAAACGTCTTCTGCGTGTCTGAAGAAATAGGATGTTAAATCCAGGCTGCAAGTCGTTTTGGGTGACAGAGATTGAGATTGACTATGCAGGGTAATGTTCCTCCTGGAAAGCCAATAGAGATAATGGAGCGAAGATGCTCATCGAAATTTTATTGCCATACATAGAGAGATTACATTTGTGTAATTATTGACTAATAACATCTGATACCTTTTTAGATCATGCCTTACAAGTGACTTATGATTTGATAGGGGTTAGGGACGTACATGATGCTATTTGGCCCAGCGGAGCCAAATTTATACCCCTAGTCTTGATGTAATTTACCTGTAAAACACGTCATAGTACATGCGTTATTGGAATTGAAGGATTTGTAATTTATTGTTTTTTCCTGAATTCAGGAAATATATGTAAAGCTTCGGTTGTTATGTTGCCCCACTTGTAATTCTGAACCTCTGATCAGGATCTCTCTTTTGTGAGAAAGTTCTTTCTTCCATTTTAGTCTATTAGACAATGGCGATCGCACTATAAATCTAATGAATCGGCTTGTTATTTCAACGATTTGTTGTGCAAGTTCATAGCATAGTTGACGTGTCATTGGTCGAGTCTTTCGACTTTGGAACCGCGTAGAAAATGATGTAACGGAGCCTAGAAATTTTTTTTTTTAATTTTCTTAAGATTTATGGGAATTAATCTAGGATTTTTATTTCTTTAATTTTACTAGGAATTGCTTGTTATTTTTCAGGGAAAATTTATATAATGTCTTGTCTCCGGATTCGAAAAACTAACAATAGTCAATCAATTTTGAAAAACGGTTTAAATGTATAAATTATTTTATATTATTTTCTAAAATATTTTTGCAACCTCTGCCAAATTCCCTAATTTCTATCTTTAATAATCTCTCACTCAATTGAAAAAAAGAATACATACAATCATTTCCACCACCGCTTCCACCGAAACCAGAATATAAACAGGAAAAAGACGGGTGCTCAGAAAAGAACTCAACTCAAGAATGGTTTGTTGAATAAGAAGAATGCAGCAGATAAGTAACCGGCAGGAGATAGAAGAGGAGAAAAAAAGGAAGAAGAATTAGATTCGCATGTTATTTTCACGCGTGGTTGCTTCACCAACAAGTTAATAATTCTTCCCATTTTCTATTTCTGGATTAATTAGGAGTTTGGGCGCCATTAGAAGTTCGCTCCAAAGTGATAGTTGTAGATAGGCAGGGTAGGAGTGATGAGAGCGAGGTTGGTTGCGTTCCCAGTAAAAGGGAGGAACTGGTGCTTTAGCCGATGCAATGACCCTTTAGCCTCTGAGTGGCTGTCATCTCATACTCCTTCCTCTTTCAAACAGCTGTGGCAAGACCTCGTTTCTTCTAATCCCAACAACTCCAGCAGTGTCGAACTTCTTGCCGATTTCGTTTCTCACAAGGTTTTCTTAATCTCTTCGTAATTATTTACTCTTTCCTGACCTTTTGTATCTTTTATTCAAATGCTCATCTGCGTTTCTTGTTTTTAAAATAGATGAATAAGGTGTGGACGTGTTTGGAGAAGGCGCCTCAGGGAACATTCAAGAGTAAATTTCATGGGTATATTTCAAAGTTTTATTTATTTATTTATTTATGGACGATGGTTGATAATATATATTTGACATCTCTTGCTTGTTAATGTAGTTTGGGTTCGAAGCTGTTGGCACGGGTTAAGCCCTCAGAAATATTCTTGAAGTCCATATCCAAGGAGTTTACTAGTCTTGAGGTTAATTATCCTTCAAGGTTAATTTTTTATCTTCTCTTAAACCTGACTTCATTAATATAATTTTTTTTTTTTTTGAACTTAGCAGTGTAAACATATGCAAGCGTGACAATTTAGTTGGCTCAGAGCCAATTTAGAATCAACAAATTTAGTTGTTTTCTAAGTTACATAGTGCCATCATATTGAATTTATAAAAAATTGCAGTTTAAATCCTCGGTTAGTACGTCGAAGATTGCGGCATGTGGCCATGAGGTAATAGTTCCTGTCACTCTTTATTAGAGATAGGTAGTTTAAGAAATTTATCATCCTTTGAGGCCTTTGATGCACAAACTATATGTATGAGGAACCTCTGTTTTCATCTTTTGTGACAAATGGATCTTTATGTGCGCAAGATACTTTTCGGAGCTTTTCCATATGTTGTTGTATATTACTTTTGGACAGACTTCAATTTGAGTAAAATAGGAAAAGAAGTTCTAGCTAATTGATCTTTTTATCTCTTTCTTTTATATTTACCTTTTTTTAAAGCTTAGTAGCTATAAATTTAACTAGTCTATTGAGATTGTATCAGGTTTAAGTGACCAATATCTTTATGAAAATTTCCTGTCTTGGCTATCAGGGGGACCGTTATTCACAAGAAATACTTATATGGTTCAGGCTCTTTGCTTCCGTTGACATTTCCAATTTCTGTAAGAATGTGCTAGTTTCCGAATTTCTTGTGTTTTCTATTTGTGTGGTACATTTGTCAAATGCACTTTTTGCCATTCTTACTTGTTCTCTTCTCGCCTTTGATATAGGTTTTGCCTCTGCCTCTGCCGAACATCCCATTCTTTTGGGTCTTATTTCGCACATACTCGCATTGGCGAGCTCGCCAGGTGTGCCTTAAATTCTTAACATAATAAATAAACTTGGACATTGTTTGTGAAGTTGAGAGTTGGAGAGTAATATATTTACATGCTGATATATTATATAATCATGTATAGTAAGAGTAGATCATTCTTGGTAAGATCCCATTAAAACATTTTATATGATCCTTGAGACCTATGTTAAATTTTATTTTAGTTGCTAGCACTGGTTAAAGCCAATTTATAGTTGAATTGTTGATGTGGTTTATTCTCTCATCCTTGCAATCCCATGTCTCCATAGTATTTTGGTGATGTGCATCTGCTTGTTTATGCATTTCTTCATTCATAATTAAGGGATCATAGATTACAATTTTCTGTGTTGTTTCCTCTGTTATATCCATGCCTTTTCTCCATTGCCAAGGTTCATTACAGTTTGATATGGCATTGGTGGCCACTGGTATATGTAAACACACAATGACCTTATGGCCACCTAGTGAATAGAGTGACTTGATATATATTGAAGGTACTCCAAGAATACTGGAGGATGGCCTGACAGTATGAAATTTTATGGTTGACAATGGACACAATGTTACTATATTACAAAGCGTTTGTTCCATGGTCTGGCCAGTGGGAAGAGCATAGTTTGCCACTATGTCACAGAGAATAGAACACAGTTGCACGTGGGCTATTATATTAACACTTTAAGAGCTTCTTTTAAAAAAAAAAAAGAAAAAAAAAGAAAAATCCTTTGTAATTGCTTTTGGTCCCCTGTTTCTTTTTGTACTGGCATGAATCCTTTTTCCTCCTCTATATTTTCCTTTTATATGGTAATTACTTTGTTATCGTAGGGAAGTGAGAGACTCCTTCAGTTAGTCTCAGATCATTCACAAATTCAGAACGTAGCTATTTCTAATTTGAAGACGACTGAAGCTGACCATAACAACTCTGACCTAGAAACCAACCCTCTGCTTGGTTCTACATGTGTAAGTTTATTTGTAGTTATTGTAAAATATATATATTTGGTGTGGCATTCTTTCCATATCTTGTTACTTACCTGCAGTATGTGTTTCTACTATTCCCCCATAGTGCTTTTAGATTTTAAGACCAACTATTTTTATGTAGTTCTATACTTGCTGCAGATGCAATTGCCCTCTGTCTACTTGATTACATTTGCAAAGTTTAATGCTTTATTTTTTTTCCATCAACATAAATAGGTTTTGCGGCCATCACTGAAACTGGATGAACTTCTTTGCCATGGATATGAAAATGATGTTCTTAGTGAACTTGCAATTTCTGATATATGCAACTACTTCAAGTTGAACATGAATGAGGTTTCTAAGTATAAAGATGCAATATAGTTGACAGAATTTTCTGTTTCCCATACGGAGTGTAGCATACGTGATTAAGCTCCACTGTAATTAGTATTTTTTTCTCTATTTTATCTGTTGAAAAACAAAGAAAGTAACGAAGAGAGCTCAAGATTTATAGATGTTTAACTTGACAATGTCTTAGATTATGTTGGTGCATAGAACATGGTCAAGATAAACAGCCACTTTCGTTGGTGATGTTCCAAACACTTCAAAAGACGTGAATGGCTAAGAAAAAAATAAGCTATACATATGTGAGGTGTAAAAGTATTGAAGCAGGAGTTAGACCTGGTGATATAGTGGGCTTAGTGGGTTTAGCGGTTCAGGTCTTATTTTATTTACTGGGTTTATGGTAAGTTCAAAGTTATTAATATTTTAATAACTTTCGGATTCTTAAGTCTTTTATTATATAATAATTATAATTATAATAGTGTTTCACGTGAATTGTTTTTTTTTTTTTTTTTAATTAGAGGAGAACAATTAATAATATTAATAATAAGGTTACCATATCATATTTAAGGAATGTAAAACCAAATTTTTTAAATTTTTATTTTTAATTTTAATATGGGATAATATCAAATAGTACCCTTGTATTTTGACATAATCTCAAACAGAAAGCAAGTTTACCATTTTCATCAACTAAACCCTTAAGGTTTACTTTTTTTAATCAGCTGCTAATTTTAACCCTTAAAAATATATTTTTGTCCCTATTGAAATTTTTTTTCTTAATTTTAAAAAATTTTAAAAAATGAAAATAAAAAAGTAGAAATTTGTTTATTATGGGAGTATAATTTGTTTATTTTTTATTTATT
>JANLJB010029610.1:0-16352 GCA_026212285.1 Bursera cuneata
TAAAGGAAGTAATAGGGTCTCATCCTTGGTATAGAGCTATCTGTATCGAAGACCGTCCGGTTGGGTCAATTTACGTGATGCCAGGTATTGGGAAAGATCAGCGGAGGGGAGAGATTGGTTATGCTATAAGTGCAAAGTACTGGGGAAAAGGCATTGCAACAGAAGCGGTTAAGATGGTCAGTTCAAGTGTGTTCAAGGAGTTGAGGTATTTGGACAGAGTTGAAGGTTTGGTTTTTGCTGAAAATAAAGCTTCACAAAAGGTGCTGCAGAAAGCTGGGTTTGCAAAGGAAGGTCTTCTGAGGAAATATTTCTTTGTCAAAGGGAAAAGTAGGGATATTGTTGTATTCAGCATTACTAATTAGCTCTTTCTAAGTTTGCTTAATCAATTTCAATTTGCCAGTTTTGGTCTCTGTAATAAAATCTTCCCTCTTTTATACATATGCTTAATCTAAGTCACAGATGATAGTATTATGATCGAAATCCATCCTCCACTACCCTATCCAATCCAAGCCAAACACTTAAACAACAAGGACAACACTTGGCTCTGTACTCGCACCTAGCTGATTGGACTTGCTCAACTGATTCTAACAATAGCGCTCCTCCGTATTCATTTGCAATATGCGCCAACATCACTCACAACTCTTAACCCACTCACTCCTCACTTGCAAGATTTTTTTCCCTTTTTATGAAAATTTAACTCAAGAAATCTGCGGGGAACGTCAATTTCAAGTAAGAAGATGGAGAATATATGCGTAGATATTAATAAACCTAAATATATCTAGCGAATTAGACCCCTCCAAAATGGAAGCATGGGACCAATTAATGATCATTTTAAGCAGAAGAGATTCCACATTCTTTTCGGACAATCGATCAAGTTATATATCCAGGATAAAAGTCAAAATATTTGGTTTAGAAAATACCCATCATGGCAGTTTATGAATTATGAGTTTGTGGAATATTCTCAAATGATTTTATCCATTCCTTCATATTATAGAAGAAAATATGAATAATTACGGAAACAAGTATGAAACTGTGAAATTGGAAACTGAAACTTTATTGTCATCTCCTTAAAAGAGAAGGAGCACAAGGCTACATATAAAAGGAAACAAATAGCTTTAAATAACAAGAGAAATGATAAGGAATTATTTCTTGAATGATAAGTAAATATTCTCTCCACTCAATCCTCCAATATTGCTTTCATTACCTAATACCCTCTCGCAAATTATGTCGAGATTAAAGATAGAGTTTGGTCTAAAAAATGATTAAGAGTTGTTCTTTTAGTATTGGTTTGATAAATCTTCAACTTTTTTTGCGAAGATGAATTGTTTTTGTTGCAGTAAAAAAATTGTTCCTGCAAATTTTTATGTATGGAGATTTTTGATATTACTTGGGTTTGGTATGTGATGATATTACTTCTTCTTTTTTATATGATTGAAATAAAAAAGAAGGGAGAAGCTGCAGAAAAAAAAAAAACAAAAAAAGACAGTTTCTGTATTTTGTCCTTTTATTTTTTCTCCTCTGTTATTCTTCTGTTTTGTTCTCTGTATTGCTGATTTTCTTCTACACGTTTCAGCATCTTTTTGGCTACTGATTGCTGAATGTATCGATATGTTTCTTGTATTGCATGATTGCTAATTGCTGGATGAAACTGGCAGAAGCATACATTGAAACTGAAACTTGAAATGAACCTGCACATGGAGACCGAAAAATAAAAGAAAAGAAACTGCAGGGGAACTACATAAATTTTATTGCAACATTTTTTTTGCTGCTACAGTAACACCTGCTCTGATACCAACAAAAAAATATGAATAATTACGAAAACAAGTATGAAACTGTAAAATTAGAAACTGAAACTTTATTGTCATCTCCTTAAAGGAGAAAGAGCACAAGACTACGAGAGGAAACAAATAGCTTTAAATAACAAGAGAAATAATAAGGAATTATTTCTTGAATGATAAGTAAATATTTCCTCCACTAAATCCTCCAGGATTGTTTTTATTATGCTAATAATTATAATTATCTTAGAATCAATATTATGTAATGCAAAGGGAATTGATGTTTATAATTTCATTACTTTGAACTATTCACAGCACAAGAAGAAACCAGCTACAAAAAGATCATCCCAACAATGGAATCCGTGTATGGAGATTTAAATATGAACACCATAACTACTGTTAAACATACTTACCTGGGCGGGGTCGAAGGGTGATCGAGAAGGCCCATGGCCTAGGTTGGTGGCCTCCATTGCAATTTAGGAGGTGCACCCACCTAAGGTCTGCCCCAAGTGCTAGAGCTTACCCCATAATTTGTGGTAGTGGGGACCGAGTCCGCGCAGCCTATGTCCAATTTCTATGATGTAAAGCTTACCCAATTCACACCATATATTGTCCACATCATAAATTTATTATTGGATTAGACCAATTTATTTATAGAGAAAGAGACATACGCAACCCCTAGTTTTGAGGATTTTGACCTAACTAAATGGCCATCCTACTTTTCATTTTTAGAAACACTTAACTCTTATTTTATTATTTTTCGTTTGAGAGGAGTTAATTTTGATTACATATTTTTATGCTAATAATCGTTACATATTTTATACCTTATAAGTCTTAATATTTTAATAGAATTTTTAGTAACACTTAACTTTCACTTATATGTATCTTATTATATATAAAAGTTAAAATAAGTTAAAAAATTGATATAATATTTTAATATATTTTTTATTATAAAATTATATTTTATTTATTTATTTTGACTTTTATTAGTAAAAAAAAATAATTCTATAATAAGACAAACCTATTAAAATATTATACCCATTTTTAAAGTTTAAAATAATATTTATACCCTTTTTTATTTATTTTGACTTTTATTTGCCCCCACTGTGTATTCCTATTAAAATATTATTTATACCTTTTTTTAATTTTTTTTCATTTTCCCTTACTGTATATTCCTATTAAAATATGATTTATACCCTTTTTTTTTTTTATCTATTTTGACTTTTATTTAAAAAATATAATTTTATAATAAGAAAAATTTTATTAAAATATTATACATTTTTTGAATATATTTAAACATTTGTATGTAAAAATTTATAATTTTATAATAAAGATAAATCTATTAAAATATTATATATTTTTTTTATTTATTTAAATTTTCATATGTAGAAAAAGAATATAATTTTATAATAAGATAAATTTTATTATAGTTATTAGTAAAAAATATTTATTAGTAGAAAAAATATATTCAAAACTAATTTCTCTATTACAGAAGTATTAAAGTAGTAGCTAAATATTACTAAACAAAATAAGAGGGAGGAAGGTAATAGAAGTATTAAAGTGGTACCTAAATGTTACTTAAAAAATAAGGGGAGGAAGGTGTTACCCGGCCAAAATAGACACCCATGTCTTCCATCATGATCCCAACTCATCCGCCACCCAACACAGTTATCTTAGTGCTAATCAATATTTCATCACTTCTATAATAGAGAAATGGAGATTGATATGTCAAACATCACTCTCCGTCCATTCAAGTTGACAGATGTTGATGATTTTATGTTATGGGCTGGTGATGATCAAGTAATGAAATCTCTAAGATGGAAGACCTTTACTTCTAAGGAGGAAGCGTTGACTTACATCAAGGATGTATGCATCCCCCACCCTTGGCGTAGATCAATATGCATCGATGACCGTTCGATTGGATTTGTTTCGGTCTATCCTGGATCTGGCGATGACAGGTGTATGGCTGATATAGGGTATGATGTAGCTGTGAAGTACTGGGGTCAGGGGATTGCCACCAAGGCACTGAAAATTGCCCTGATTGAAGTTTTCAACAACTTGCCTGATATGTTGAGATTGCAAGCTTATGTTGATGTAGAGAATAAGCTTCTCAAAGGGTGTTGGAGAAAGCTGGGTTCCATCAGGATGGTCTGCTTAAGAAATACAGCTATCTTAAGGGAAAACTAAGAGATTTGTATATCTACAGTTTTCTATCACCAGATATCATTCAAGTGATTGCATAACTTGGTAATATTGTATATCTATGTGTGCCTCATCTATATATTCCTTTTGCCTATGAGTAAAATTATGTATGATTCATGAACCCTATCCAAAACTTCAGATCTTAGTTGAGCCAACTTAAAGCAATTTGCAACAAAGTAAAAAAATTGTATATTAAATGCTCTGTGATTATTATAAATAATTTTAGATAATCTAAAGTAGTTTTGAATTTAATTTAAATTTGTACTGTTCAATTGAAATATATAAAAATGCATCTTAAAATCAAACTGCAGCACTTTTTTTTTTTTTAACCAAAACATATATAAATGCACTATTAAATATACTTGAAATTAAAAAATTTATTTAGATAATCCTACATTGAATGAACATGTGCTTTGAGTTTTCAAGGACTCCCTTGATGTGTGTAAGATTACAAGCTTATGTTCTGGTAGAGAATAAAACTTCTCAAAGGGTGTTAAGGAAGGTTTTTCAGGAAGGAATGTTGAAGAAATATAGACATCGGTATATATATAGTTTTTATAATCTCCAGAATCTCTTATCCAGATTGGAATCAAATGTCTTAATTTCCATTTGTTCAAGAATGGATAAGCATGTGCAACTCAAGTGTGGAGTATAAATACTTGAGTTATGTGATGGGGTCTTTTTACAGGATTTGGGTCTGACTCCACTATTTTTGTACACAAGTAGTTGATATTGTATTCTTCGTTTTCTTTATAGCAACTGGCTGGCTTGTAAATGCTCAATTCAATATTATTAGGCTGTATATATGAATATAAGTAGGTGGATGTCATTTAATTCACAGCTGCATTCTCATATCTTTTGATGAATTGGGCTTGGATCAGATTCGTTCACCCTGTGCAACTTTTAGTGGAGCCAACTTAAGCAATTTGCAAACGAAAAGTTTGGCTCTGCTCTGGTCGTGTACCACTCCAGAGTATGAAAAATTGCTATTGAGAGAATGAATGGCCTATTTCCTATGGCTATGAATTTGCCGTAATTCTCAAAGTGTGCAATTCCGAAACACGGAGAGCAAGTTGAAATCTATAGAAATCGCTCTTCGCCACTTTAGATAATTTGATGTTATTTAGGGATGACAATGTCGCATATTATTGCAGATGGGAAACATTCAACTGTAGGGATGATGCCATGAACTTCCTTAAAGGAAGTACGTAGGTCTCATTCTGGTACGGAGGTATCATTATCAAAGACCATCCGGTTGGGTCAATTTACATGATGCTAGGTATTTGGAAAGATCAACGGAGGGGTGAGATTGGCTATCACCGGGGAAACAGAAGCAGTTAAGGTGATGACTTCATGTGTGTCAACTCCAGATTGGTTATTACCGGGGAAAAGGCATAGCAACAGAAGCAGTTAAGATGGTGACTTCATGTTTTTTCAAGAGGTTGACGTATTTGGAAAGAGTTGAAGGTTGGGTGAGAGCTGAAAACAAAGCTTAACATAAAGCGCCGGCGAAAGCTTAATTTATGAATTTCTTTGTTAAGAGGAAAAGTGGGGATATTCCTGTATTCATTCATAGCCGAAAGGTCATACTAACTTGGAGTGATGCTTTATATTTGTGATCAGCCTTGATTACTAGGCTTTCAATTTTCTTGGTCCCTCTTCTCATAAAGGATGTTCTCATGATCAGTTCAAATAATAAACTAGTCAGAACTATAGTCGACTTCCTAAGTTAAACGTGATAAGATTTAAACAACGTGTGATGGATGCTTATCATTTTCATCAGGCCTGTAATTATTTCTAGCAAAATTATGTCATTTAACAATAGGAGAATTTTCTTAAATCAGCTAATTGCAGAAATTTGGCCTTGAAAAAAATAAACTACTTTGTCGTGACCAACAGCAACAAGCATCATCCCTTCAATAAATTACAATCAGGAAATTTGTACTCTCAATAGAATTCTAATATGTAATTACAATTCCAATTCCAATATGTCTATTAAACACTATTGACATAATGTAATTACAAACTTTTAGCCTGTTTGGACCTATTGACACCCAACTGTACAAAAATGATCACCACCTTTGGGCAGCACCGGCAATGATACATACATTGCTTACCACAAACCATTGGCCTACAAGTATTTTCTATACTCTTCTCCGCTTTATACATTTCTATATTATACTTCACTCGGGGCAAGAAGCACAATTTATTCACAATTGACAACCTGAGATTTCAAGGTGTAGAATTTACTGAAATCTCTTGTTGGAGAGGTGAGCTCGGCTGTTCTTGATGTGAAGGTATGACAAGCCTATGCAAGGGCTTCAAAGCTACAGCGAGCTGTGCAAATGAAGGACGCAAGTTTGGATCACTGGGAAATAGCAGGGAAAAAGAAAAAAAGAGTGAATCAAACTGGGTTCAGTATGCTACATTAACAATATTTCACAAGGCTAATATTTATATTCTTTGTCTTACGTCTGCCAGCATTCCCAGATTATCCTTGCGACCAAGGGATCAACTTCCTTGGGAATATCAAGGCGACGATTCTGGAAACCAACTGCACCCACTACTTGCATTGGGTTCATTCCACTCCAGGGCAATCTCAAAGTTGCAAGCTCCCACAGGATCACCCCAAAGCTATAAACATCACACCTATATATCCAACACAAGATACATACATACAATATATTATATTTACGTGGTCCAACAAATTATCCACAAGTAGATTCTCTATGGCAGTAACTGAAAGAATTGTACCCAACTTTCCTGTTTTATGGATCATTCTTAGAATACCAGATGTAAACTATTAAATGACAACTTGTGGTATTGGCATGGCATACTAGGCATCTTTTATGTAGAGAAACATTTTCTGTTGTTTGCCATGGGCACATGCCTAACTCCATTTAAACAATCAACAATGCAGAGATGTGTACTCCGAATGGATTAAAAAATAAATAAAAATCTAAATATTTCAGCCATGACTTCTTCAGGGATAAACTGAACAGTGCAAATTATTCCTATGCTCCAGAATTTCAAAATTATCTTTTCTAGAAGAGACTTATAGTCATAGACACTGGTTAGGCAAATAGAAGACTGAATCTTGCAAAGTGAACGCAAAAACAAACTATGTGATGCTGAAAATACCAAACTAAGATATAGCAACTCACTTTTCATTAGAGGGCTCATTGCGTAGAACTTCTGGGGCCATCCACTCCGGCTGACACAGCAAAGATGACTAAATCAGATAAATGTAGAGATCTTGATAAAAGCTGCATACTTAGCTTTATCTTCCCCCCACACCCCCGCACACGTCCACACACACACAAAAAAATGAAAAAAGGGTAAAATATAATACTGAGCAGTGGTCTCAGAGTCTCACCGTTCCGGCTGTTGACTTGGATGATAAAAAGGTGTTATGCTTCAAGCGTGACAACCCAAAATCAGAAACCTGTAAATTAAGTTGCCAATGTCAAAAGCATAACTCAAAAGATCTAACTCTAAAAAGTATATGAAAATCAGTTTTTTCTAATTTGCTTTTTATCACGAGCTTCAAAGCAATCCAAGCATAGAGATATAGACTAGAACAAAAGGCTGTCAACAAAAATCACAAGCTCAAATCATCAATCAGATTTTTTGACATTCTTTACTGATTGACAATCAAAGAGAGCAAAAGCCAACTTAGCTTAGAGAAGCATAGTCAAACTAAGATTTTAAGATGGTTAAAGTAACAAGAAGCTGAAAAGAGTTTTCTACAGAATGGTCCTTTCAAATTACACCATTGTAACTATGATTAGCTTTGTCATAAGGAGTATAAATCAGTTAGTGAATCCACAAACCACAACAAAAAATTGACTTGTTCACTGGTTCCAAAATCTGCATTGGAATATTTAACACTACAATACCCCAGTAAATTAAGTTTTGATAATGAAAAATTTTGCAATTCATCAGCCAAGTTGACTCCAGCACATTAAAACAAAGGAAATATCTTATCATCTTTTGAAAATTTAACTACCGTGAAAAGAAACATATTAAAAACTAATAGTAATAAAACTAAACAAAAGATGTTCAGATAAGAAAGTGATGGAAGCATATACCTTGACATTCCAGTTTTTATCAACCAAAAGATTAGGTGACTTCAGATCCCGGTGAACAATTGTCGGTGTGCTGGTATGTAAGCAGTTCATACCCCTCGCCTGCACAATAATAAGGGACTTGGGAATGTTGCACGTTTTTAGTATTTATTAGGGGAAATCTCAAGCCAATTAATCTCATACCACATCGAGAGCCATCTTTATTCTACGCTTCTCATCGAGTTGACACTGAGGACGATGAAGAATCCGAAATAAGCTTCCTCTGGAAAATTAAACATCATTCAATTAAAATCATAACATAAGGCATGCATATGAATCTAAAAATATATTATTTCCAGGAAAGTTGGAAGGAATGTCAACATTAAATGCAGGATTCTTGCCAGCTTGCAAAGATTCATCTCAGTGGAGAAGACATGACGATAATATTTAACACAACAGAATTATACCTTGGAAGAAACTCAGTAATGATTGAGAGATTTGGAGGACGGGTTACAGCACCCATAAAAAGAACAACATTTGGATGCCGAAGTCTAAGCATTATCTTTACCTACATCACAGAACAAAGATTAAATACAAGGGTAAATATTCTACACTGATATAGCTAACTGCTATGAGCCTGAACACATAATTTTACTAGTTTCTTTACATATATTAAATATAGAGAAAAAAGTAAGATAATAAATTATTCTTCTATAGATCGTAACTCGATGCTTACTTCTCTTTTGAACTCAGCCAAAGCAGCACCTGAGAAATCCTGATCTAAGAACTTCTTCACCGCAACCTCCTGTTGCTCAATAAGAATTCAACAGTCTAATATTAGGAATTCTTCTTTTTTTCTTTTCTATTAAAAAAATATATATATCCTACATTTTCTAGTATAAAACAGATAAAGATAATCCAATATGATGCCTCTTTAAAAGAATCAATTATGATAAATGACAATGCCAAAATCAATAATATCTAGACCATACTACAAGGTATATAGAACTAACCGTGCCATTCCAATCCGCATGGTAGACCTCTCCATATGAACCTATTCAAAATAAATAAATAAAAGTAATGAAAAAAAAAATGAACTACCAGAGAATTTGAAGTATAAAGTGATGGAAATGAAGTTCAAACAACATGACAGCTCCTAATAACTAAAATAAGTATAGAAGCACTAGAAGAGCCAACAGAACGATTTAAACCTTTCAACTCAAACCAAATAAATCACTATTAAACTTAGCACTATTACTGAAAAATAAAATATCATCTTATTGATAACAAACCAAGATTGACAGATAATATTAAAAATCTTGATAAGGCATAGATATTACCTAATCCAATCCTTTCACCAAGAACCAGGTCTTCCCATGGAATTTCACATTCACCTACATCTACATCATCAAAAATTTGATCAACCCTGCTTGTGCTGAAACCAATAGATGAAGCTGGAGTTTCTAAATCCTTCAGTTTCAGACTGGTTCCCATAAATCTGTCATGTGTGCACATTCTACGGTTATGGAAACCAATTTCATTGTTCTCATGCTCTTTAACCACATCTGACATGTAAATCTGCCCGTCCTCCCCAGTCATGCGATTTTCTTCCTTAGAATTATTGCTGAAATCTTCAACAAGAGGTGGCCCATTTAATTGACTTGTGGTAGAAGCCAGGAATGGGACACTACTAGACAGAGTATCTCTGGCATCACCATTTTTACTTGACAAATTCACATCACCAGAAGACTTGAGACCATGAGGATAGAACTTCTCAGATGACGTAGAGCTGGTGGAAGCTGATGAGAGATTATAGTTATTAGGGTCTTGATTAATTTTTGGTAAGATGCCCCCCTTATAACCATAATCTTTCCTTCTCGGGACTTCATTGTATGGATGTTGATTTTTCCACATCATTGGTACAGGGGGTCGACCAGACACAGGGTTATTTCTCTGTCTATGGAACTCTTCAACTTTATTCTCTACAGGCTTGTTGTTCAAGGAAGTTTTTCCGGTTCCTTTTATCTGGAATGGATTAAGATCAGCAAAAAGGTTTTTGGAGTCCTCCTGACCAGTTTGACCATATGGAACTACATTGACATTCATCCTCATCCCGTCACCAACTCCACTTGGCCCACGACCCCCTTTATATAGAGAAGCCCCAATGACAGATGAGGAAGGAGTCACTTTACTAGATATTCCAGAAGAACCAGCACCAGTTTCATTACTGGGTCCAGGAAATGAAGATAAAGATTCAGTCTTTTCAGAACCAGACCCGCTGTCCAGGGGCAAACTATCCACTGCATAGTTTTGACTACTGCCTTCACCAAGTAACGGCTTTGGTTTTGAGTAGACAATTCCAGGGTCGTTAGAGGATCGCAGAACTGGAATTTTACTTATCTTAGGATTATATGGTATAAAGGCAGTATCCTTTGCACTAAAAATATCTGCAGGTATAAGCGTCCCAGGAGCTGCCATGAGATCAACCAAAAACTCCCTGATGGCAGAAATAAATATGTACATATATTATTAGATCAGTACAGAAGCTTAATTATAACAAAATTTAAGCACAACAGCATGTATGCATTGACATAACTAAGTATAAAAGGAAAGAAGTTGTACTTTTCAGTGGTGGGAGCAAGTGTTGTTAGCTTTATGTGAGGTTAGGAATATTCTGCATTGCAGATTGGAGCAAAAGAAAGACTAAAGAATACAACCCACAAAAAAGATGAGGGCAAGGCCCAAGAACCAAAACATAGCCATGGACAGAGGGAATCGGCAAATCACATATAAGTGCCGTGAAAAGTTGTTTGGTACCATTCCACACTGCTGGAGTTGTTCACCCCTTCTTAGTAAAGAGGGGTGAATGAGGCATGAAATTAGGAAGAAACACCAACACAAGCAAGTTCTAGCTAGACTTTCTCTTTTCTTTTCTTTTAATAAAAAACTGAGCTACCAACCCACAATTTAAGTAGCAAATATGACAAGGTGAAGGAGAATATTGGCCAGAGCAAAAATTAATGTCTCATTTTTATATTCTTTTATGAAATATGTCCAGATGATATGAATACATGGAAACATATCATATACTATATGATCTATCACACAATAAAGCACTATCCAAGCATAATCTCAGCAATGGCTGAGGAGAATTTTTTTAAATGAAATCCTTTTGATACGAGAAAAGGTAAGTTCTTCATGATTTTATCTAAGCTTCAATATCATGGTTAAAACAAAGGATCAAGTTTTATTAATGTCAAGTAAAAAGAGCACAAGCCAAACCTGTCATCGTCCAGCTTTATTATGTTGACTGCATCATCCTCTACGCCAGTGTAATGACTACCTTTTACAAGTCTACAAGGTAACTTTATACTGTCAGCCAATACCTACAGTCAGGCAAACAAATAAGATAAATATACAAAATACCACCGTTTCTATGCAGGCTTGGACTATGATAACCGAGAACATATCAAAATGATCCTTAGGTGAATTATAATTTGATTTTGGGAAATCATATGATGTAATTAGACAAAATATTTTTCCCAGTGCAAAGATTACACAACTCTAAGATTTCTATATGTTGATTAACTAGAAGGAACTTACTAAAACTTTCTGGCTATGCAGTTTCATACAGAGCATGACTAAGTACTAAATTTTACAATACTGGATAGGAGAAATTAAATATATATTGCATATCAGGATCACATATAAGATGGAACCAAATTTATTTATTTTATTTTACCTTTTTTTTTTTAGTAGACAAAATTTCAAAAAAACTTCAAGGCTTAAAATTTTATGGGTGATCACCAAACATAGACAAGTGTCCCATTTTGAAACAGGGATGAGACATGTGAGTGTGCCACACAAGAAATCCCTGAATCAAGACCTGGGACAATAATGACACACATTTCATTCATTTAGTTATTACAGAAGATAGGATGTTTATTTTTGTTTCAATTACATGCCACGATGTAGAGAAATTATCCAAACGAAACAAAGTTAATGTTATTATTTACTTCGGTATCTATAATAACTTCCTTAATAAAGTAAATGATAAAGTGGTAGGCACATTTTAATGTGTTCTGACAAGCTAAAAGAAGTGTCTAAGAGTTTTACTTGTAATTGATGAAAGTGCTATCGAAGCATGGCAATTTTGTCTTCGCAATCACAAATAGATTAAGACAACCAGAAAACAACTTGATGACATTTAAATAAATAATAAAGAAATTTATTGAAATCAAACTTATGAGAGCATTTATGTAACCATATCATGTTCAGAAGCCTCTTCTGACAATAGAACAATAAACAAGATTATTTAACCATGAATACACCCATCAATACAAACAACCAAGCACATAAGCCACCCTACCACAAGAAAACAAAATGAATTGCTCAAGTTCAATTCCATGCATTCGATGTTAGAGATGCTGGGAGGAAAAAAAAAAAAAAACAGAAAACAATTTTTACAGCTGACCTTGAAAAGCAAAGCTCGATGTCGGGATAGACCTATATTTATGGAACCAATAGGCAGCACACTAGTCTGAAGAGATCTTCTCAGCTCTGTGCTTCTTTCCATCCACCTGGCCAACATTATATTAGCATCTTTTACAGGTCCACCCATATGTCCAGTAACAAGGTCAGCAAGTCTTTGTACCAAGACACCAACATCAGTGGCAGACAAATCTAATGCAATACACTGTGCAACTTGAACTAACTCTTCCAGCGCATGATCAATTTTTTTACTAACTATAACAACTTCAAACCCAGAACTGCCGAGACTCGTTTCAAGATGTTCAAGAGATGGCATTTTTCCTTGCGTTGCTGGATCAGTTGAGAGCCCGTAAACATCATAAAAACCATCCACCACCTTCTCCTCATAGTCAAGAACGTTGTACTCCTGGTGAAACAAAATCAACTCCAAGTCAAGCAAATCAGAACTAAGAGAATTTAATTCTTACCCTGATAGCTGCATAAACCAGCAGAACAAAATCAAGCTTTACTATTCAGGTAAACATTTAAGAAGTCTATAAGATAGACAGAAATTATATGTGCTGACTGAAACATATGTTACACATTTTCTTGGCAACCCCAACATGCATTAATACAATAAATAAGGAGTTAACTTTGAACAGTGACATGGCCAATTTTTTGAAACCATGAATACTCACCCTTCCAGGGTTTTCACATTCTGTAAACTTTAGAAAATAAATTATTTAAAATTCATTAAACAAGAAAATTTCGGTCAGTGTTACATATTTAATTGTATACCAGAATAAAGAAATTGGATTCTACAAAACTCCATGTACATGCAGAAGAGAAAGTGGCTTTGTAAATATTTAATTGTATATCAGATGTCACAGCAACAGCAACCTTAGCCACCAAAAATCATGAAACTACCCAAATTCGGGTTCCTCGCCATAACTCCCCATGTGCAAACTCAAAATAATAGCTCAACTAATGAACTAAATAACTCTACAACTAAACAGCAAATTGGCCTAGCCAACGTACATCCAAAATCACATAGTAAATGCTCAGCACTAACCAGACAAAAACCAAGTAAATACAAACTAACTAAAGGTTTACTGTTCTGAATTTACTGCATGCCAGATTCATAAGTTCCAATTTCAGAAGTAAATTATCGTAACAACATCAATTTAAAGTATAAAAGATATATTAAGGAAAAGTATTATCAAGTACAAGCTGCAACTGACATATAAGCAAAATCCCTTGGCGCACGCTCAATCCAGTAAAACAACTAATAGAATGGGAAGATACCATATTGTCTCATTAACAGTCAATTAAACTCAAAATTTCTCCAATCAGCATCAACCCAACATCATATGCAAAGAGGGTTTGAAACTAACTACCAAAATCCCAACTAAAACCACCCAATTCAATCTCATTCACTACAATTCACTGTCAAGTAGCGCTTAATAACAGTTTAGAAAAACTAAATTTCTAAATAAACTCAATAACCCAGTTCACTCTCCAAACCCACAACATAAGAGACCTAACAATAATCATATTGACTATATTTTACTGAATTCAACAGTTAATTAAATATCCAAGGAAAAAAAAAACCGTAAATCTAGCTCATGCGCCAAAAAAAAACGACAGTCCAAATCACTAAAACTGAGCTCTAAAATAACATTACCCAATATTGCCTCGATAAAACCTCTGCCACATCAGCCTTATCTCTCCCGATATCAGTCCTCCGATTATTATTATTGTTATTCAAACTTAACAGCGTTGCCGCCCGGATCTGATCCTTCTCCGATAAATCTTCCGTATTTGACACGCTGATCGCCATGGCCAGCTGCAATTGGAACTCCTCCTCCGATGACATGTAATCCGTCACACTGGACGTCGACACGGGAACAGGCGATGATACCGGCGATGATGCAGACGGACTCGAGGGAGTTGCCGTCGATGCCGTGCGGCCATGATCAGTAGAGCATGACGTAGACGATGGGGTTTCGTTCGTCCGATTCGGCTCGTGGTTGCTGCCTATGTGCAGCTTCTTGAAAATGTGCTTCATCTATCTCTCAGTCACTCTATCTATCAGTTTCTCTAGATTTTCTCTCGCTTTCCCTCAGATTTTATCTTACTTTCTCCCCTTTTTATTTTTTAGTGTTTGTATTTTTTTTTTTGCGTTTGGATTTAGAAACTTGAGGAGGTCAAGGGAGGGGAAAGTATTTAGGGAGGGAAAACACTTGGCAGGGACGGTATAAAACTATGTATGTTCGCTCGCCACCACATAAATGCCCTTCGACTTCCCCATAATCACGAAACTGTCATCCTCGCTAACAAAGTATTGGCTTGACGGCGGACATACGAACAAACGCGCCAATGAGAACTCCCCCATGCTGGCGGATGAGTTGGCAGGAGTTGATTACGTGGTGGCCGTATGAGTCCACCTGACAGTGACACGTAGAAACTCAAAGCTGCGTCTGTTTACATGTTTTTACCAGCTGTAATTATAATTCATAATGTTTAAACGATGACGTATAAGTATCGCACCTGCTAAAAATAGCGATAAATAGTACGGTTCCAAGGTTTGACATATCTAACAAGTTCCTCTTTCTAGATCGAATAATAACCCATTGATTCTGATTTCAACTTATAGTTAATAGAGTTGTGACCTCGTACAAGAATCTTTCTTACAAAATCTATTTTACCTTTTTATCTTATTTAAACTAATATAAAATATATATTAATTAAAAAATATATGTTAATAAATAATAATTATTGACCACTTAAGTTTTTCCTTTATTTTATTCAAACGAGATTTTTACTTTTTTTTTTCTTTTCTATTATTCTTAACTTCTCTAAAAATATATTTTCAAGTTTTCTGCTTACATATTCTAATAGTCATTTTCACCATTCTTAACTTTTCTAAAAATTTATTTTCAAGTTCTTTACTTACAGATTCTAATAATCTTTTTCGTCGATCTTAACTTTTTTAAAAATTCCTTTTCAAGTTTTTCACTTACAAATTTTGTTAATCAATATCTATTGATCATCATATAACAATAATTTTATCATTTTACCCCTATTAACAAATATAAAAAGAACGTAACTATTTACAAATGATAATATTGAATTAAATAAGTAAAATGATCTTATATACAATATGAATGATCATAGTTTTCCTGTCAAAATAATAAATATAAAAAATTGACCTTAGAAAAAATAAATGTGTCTAAATGATATTACTAATATTTCTTGTAACTATATCATTATCATTTTCATTGCATGCAGATTAACCGATATTGACTTATGAAATCGGTAAATGAAGGACTTGAAAATAGATTTCTTAAAAATTTAAGGATGACAGAAGAGAAAAATAACAAAAGTCTCATATGAGTAAAATAAAGGTAAAATCCAAAGGTAATCAATGATAATTATCTATTAAATAATAATAATAAAATATAAAATATAAAATAGCATAAAATGTTATTTTATATATAAATTTTTAATAGTAAAAATACCATCACCATTCTTAATTAAATTATAAGAATAATCAAACTCTCCAAAATAAATGCTTGTCCTAATCAAACTCTAATAAAGGTATTTTGTTTAAATAAACATAGGTGTTAATTAAAATCAGGGCAGAGCTTAGTGAAGACAGAGGGGTGCATGGTCCCCAAAAAAAAAATCAATTATAAATTATAAATTAAAAAAATATTAAATTTTTAACAATTGATCCTTCCAAAATGTGAGTTTTTCGTTTGACTCACCAAAAAATTCTTCCAAGCTCCGTCCCTAATTAAAATTCTAATAATAATCTATTAAAAGAAAAAAAAAA
>JANLJB010029611.1:0-16364 GCA_026212285.1 Bursera cuneata
TGACATAAAATTATCAAATATAAAATATTATATAACAAATAAAATGATTTGTATAGTATACATAAAATAACATAAATTTATCAAATATATAAATTATATAACAAATAAATTAGCTTATATAGTATACATAAGATGACATAAAATTATCAAATCTAAAATATTATATAACAAATAAAATGATTTATATAGTATATAGAAAATAACATAAATTTGTTAAATATATAGATTATGTAATAAATAAGACTGATAATGTGTCTAATGTAAAATATTATACAATAAATAAATTTTTTTTATAAACTTTGCATGAAATGACTCATGGCCTGGTGGAGGTCTTGCAGAGAGGGGGTGTAGGAGTGCTGGGTTCGAATCCCTTCCTCCTCAAATTTGTTGATTTATTTTCGGGTCGGGTCAGAATTCGGGTTCCAGGAGCTTAACCCGATTACCGACCCGAACCCGACGGGTTGCATTATTCAAACCCGATATCGGGTTAACCCAGCATCCAACCCGACCAAAACCCGACGGGTCGGGTTGAACCCGACGGGTCGGATCGGGTCGGGTAATTTTGCCCACCCCTAACCTTGGGGGATTGTTAAAGGGGTTTGTGGGGAACATCACCCAAGGCCTAGGTTCAGATATCTCTGGTTATCCTTAAACCAGTCCATGTTGGTTACTCATACCGAGTCACTCTGTCCTTTCGTCTTTGAGTGATAAAAGAAAAATTCATAAAAAATTACAATCCTTACCACGTAATATTGTACTTAAATGCAATAAATATCACCAATTAAACTAAAATATAAGAAGTCCAAATTAATTAATCTTTTTATTCATTATCTATTTCATGCAGAGTTGTTCATCGTAACAACTGTTTAAATAAGGACAATCTATTCAGTAGTTTCTTAAAAGTATCTAATTTAAATTATTCTGATTTTGAGCTGAGGAAATTAATGATGTTTGAAATTGATGTTAAGCTGTGGATGCAAAATCATGTTATAACATTTAATAACAACTCAGGTGTTACTTAATTTAAACAGGGAATGAAGCCTGTAGCTACGAAATGATTGCGTGGTTTATAACAGAGCAAAATCGAATAGTGAGAGTGTTATTAAAGCCACAAAAATAGAAAAAACAAAGAATACACAAATATTTGTGTGGTTCACCTAATTAGGTTGCATCCATGGCAGTAGAATGAAAGAAATTCCAATAGGAAAGATTAAAGAGAACAAGAACATAAAGATTCCAAAATTAATAATCTCACAAGCGTTCACACATCTGTAGAGACTTGCCGCACCAGCCTCTAGGCTATTAGGCCGCCCGTGATGGTCCTTTAATCCATCCATGGGGCCTATAGGCTATCATGCCTTTGGTACGATAAGATTGAACGGGCTAATGGGCCGGCCAATAGTCTTAAGGCCTAATACGAGCGAACCCGATGATGGAATTATGGATTATCACGGGTTGGCACATTAGCCTACAGGCCTATTCTGATCCGACTGAATCAAACGGTCAGACTGTTATGGACCGTGGCGGCCCAATGGTCCAATAATAAATTCTGGTGACTCTTCGATATTTGGGCATCATTTCAACACTTCCCAACTCAAAATTTTTATCTAAACTACTCGAAATCACTAAAATACATCATTCAAACTAATCCAAATTGCTCTAATACATCATTCAAACAACAAAATCTAAATCTAATAACTCAAATCTAAAATAAAAAATACGCATTTCAACCAAATCATAAAACAATAGATTTACCTTCTTGAAATGTTTGCCAATGTTCACACTTTAGATGCGTCATAGAAACACGTCAAAGTTGCTAGAAATCATAAAACATGCGGCATTGTTTCTCTTCTTTGCTGCGTCCCTTGGTTATCTCTATTTCATCCGTTCATTGATTTATCTTCTTCTTCAACTTCGATCGTCTTCTCCATCATTGGTGATGAAGGGAGTGTGGTTTTTTTTTTTTAATTGAGAGAGAGAGTTTGAGGGATTTTGAGGGAAGTGAGAGAGTTTTGATTTGAAATGATGGTTAAAGGGAGTTTGAAATGATGTTATAGAGAGAGAGGTAATTTAGTCATGTTAGGTATGAATGGCTTTGAAAATTATAGAAATTGAGGGATTGGTTATTTTTAATAATTCTCAAATTTTTGGCTATTTCTCATAATGTCCCAAATTCTACCCAACGTTTTGACTTTCGAAGTGTTTCTAATGGTTGAATCTTACATAATAATGCACTTAAGATGATCACGATCAAATGTTGAATCCCGCGAAGATTCAATCTAACGGTCAAAAATTAATGCATTCAAAGGTTTGCGTCACACTAAATAGTTTGCTAATTGGCGGGACGGGACCAGAGCTCAGCAATTTTCAATCCATACATAAAAAGCAGCTTATGGAAGAAGATTTGATAATTTCATCGCAAATCTAACAATGCTTACAGGAAGAGACAGCTTGGTCCGATTGATCGGACGGCGCAGGCGATTCCTTCCCCATCGTCAATCTCTTCTCTCTTCCCCAATCCAGGTACCATTACTGTATGAATATTCATTTATGGAAAAAAAAAAATGCTACTGTGAGACAGCCCGGCATTTTCAATTGGTAACTGTTTGATTAGAAAAATTTGAGCTCTTTAATTTTGCATCCAAGGGCTCTGATGCCTTTGTAATATTACCGGGCAAGACTTTAGTAGAAAAATTTGTTTGTTATTTATTTATTTTAAGCTATCAAATTGAAATGTTTTATGAGAATTGAATTTAATTTACGTTTGTTTATTGCTTGTTAGAGCTCTTTGAATCTCTGTGCTGATAAAAATGGTGAAATTGTCTTTGCTGAAACGGGTGATTCTTCCAAAGTTTCTCGTCTTGTAATGTGCCCCGTTTGTGGTAACAAGGTCCCTAGTGATGATCGTTTGATCAACTCTCATCTGGGTATGCATCCTTTTTAACTTGTTTTTGTTGTCTGGAATTTGGTGGTTTTCAAATGTGGAGGATTTTGATGTAACTTGAAAGTTAGGGTTCATGGTAGGTTTTTAAATAACATAAAATTATCCTTATTGAAGAATAATTTAATCCAGTGTTAGTATAGCAGTAATGTATATTCTTATCTTGGTATAAATTACGTGAATGGAGTTATGGTAGTATATATATTGGGTTGCTTGGTATGGCATTTCAAGTAGAACTCATAAGAGCAGAGTTTGTGAAAAAAAAAAAATATATATATATATATATAATTTGTTATGAAAGAAATACAACTCGGAACTTCTAGAATAAAACAGGGAGTATATTTATTTTTCAGAGAGGTGTTATGTTCAATTTTAAAGAAAAGGGAAAAGAACAGCTAAATTTGATCATAGGATGTTAAGGATCAATAATTCTGATTTTCCTATGCTTTTAATTGAGCAGAGTGATTGAATAACCTTATTTTGTGCTTAAAGTTTGAATAAATGACTTCCAGATACCTGTCTAGCTAGAGGAACCAAACGAAAACTGACCCAGCGCACCCTTCTTCAGTTGAACTTCTGTGCGCAACCGAAAGTTCAAATCTGCTCCAGTGAAGCAGAAAATGCAACTATCAATGTGGGTGGTGAGGGTCCTACTCAGAGTCTTGTACAGAATGTCATTTGTGGATTGTCCAACTCAGTTTCAGTCGAAGAAAATGACAATAACCACTCAGGATCACCATTAAATTTGGAACATTTTGACCAAAATTTCATGGGTGGTTCCATTGATAACCAAGTCAGCTGTCAGAAGATCAACTGCCTGGATAAGATGCCTACATCTGCCTCGCATACTGAGGTGCTTAAAGATGACAGGGACTTGACTATTGATGACATATCTGGGGCTACTCTCCAAACTTATATTGTGGGCCGTAGGTTTAGTGATGAAAAGATAATAAATCTTGGAACAAGCATTTCTCTCCTCAGAGACCCGCATAATGTTAAGGATCTCAATGCTATCAAGGTTCATATCCTTTTGTCTGTATGTGAATAAAATTTTATTTCTTAAATATGTAGATATTTATTCTAAAGGTATTTATGGTCC
This sequence comes from Bursera cuneata, assembly GCA_026212285.1. Lineage (NCBI taxonomy): Eukaryota > Viridiplantae > Streptophyta > Magnoliopsida > Sapindales > Burseraceae > Bursera > Bursera cuneata. The sequence goes on from JANLJB010029611.1 coordinate 4,041, forward strand.
TTCATATTCAGGTTCTGTCTGCAGATTCTGGATGCTGTAAGGTGCTTGGTTATCTTCCTCGAGAGTTATCTCAATATTTGTCTCCCATGATTGAGAAGTCCAGCCTGAGTTTTGAGGTGATACAGTTCTTGAGTAGGAAAAGCTCTGTTAGCTAAATTCGTAAGCAGTTTGTTCGTCTGCTTATTGTAATCTCTGTGTGTGCATGTGTTTTGTATGAATGAGGATAAAATTTCAGCACAACTGGAAGATTGAGTTTCCATTGTGCATTTGTGCAACCAACTTCCTTTGAAGCTAAGTCTGACTTCTCTGCTTTTCAAGGGAAGGTCAGTGTTTTAATCTACATGATGGAAATGATGTTGGAAAAAGGCTACTTTTCATGTAGCTTCCTCTTGTGGAGGTTCTTGTTTTGTTCTTCAAGGACTACTTAGAATGTACTCCTTGTGTCATTACTTCTGAAAAAACCAGATTAGATGAAATTTAGGATTCTCACTTCTTTTAATTACTCTTAAAAGACATATTTAATTCAAACAAAAATTGTTAATGACATATGTATATATTGTTGTATAGTTTTTACTGTAAATTTATTCTCTCTTCTAAAAATTCTAAATCTACATTTTATCAACAAAGTATTGTTTATAGACTTTTGATTGAAAAGGACTCAAGCATGCATAACAACATGCTTGCTTGAAATAACAAGCAGCAAAAATAAGAAACCAATTGAACACCAAATTGGTTATTCTAAACTCATTTATTAGATGGAGTTCATAGTTATGTATTTTATTGTTTATGGTGATTTTTGTGAACTATGTTTAATGGTTACTCGTGCAGGGAAATGACTAGGATTAGTAAATAATTTGATCAATTACAGAATATATTTGGACAACATTCGAACATTAGATTTTAGTTTTACATGACATTTGGATATGCTATTGTACAATGTTAGCATATGTTTCTCCTCTTTGCCACAAAATCTGCACTATTATTTTAGACCTAAACATTTGTGATGAACTTTTGGTCTTAAATGAATCTGGTATTTGAAGTAAACGTATTTGCATTAGCCTACCATAAAATAGTTAGAAAATTAAATAAAACGAAATTGCTCCATTTCTAAAACCTGTTACTTGGATAAGGTTAAATAGGCCATTGACTTGGTTGTCTGTGGATTGTTTTCATAGGTTAAGTACACTAGCCTCTCTGATAGATATTTGAGAATTATTAGAACCTTCTTGACCTCGTGATTCCATTGTACTTGCAGATTTTTTTGGGCTGCATGTTTTTCAATCCTGGTGATTGAACTTTTAATTGGACATTCTGATGCCAAACAGTTCCAGTTCAAATTATTCATTGAACTGGGAAAATGGTGAATAGTTGATTCAATAATCATTAAGCATGCTGTGATTTCTTGCAGGGTTGTGTCACTTCAGCTCCAAAACATTCTATTGATGCTGTTCCAATTAAGATTTTGTGTCAAAAGACTATGTCAAATGCTGAAAAGGATGATGATATTACGGTATCCAAATATCTGTGGAAGAGTGCTCTACAGGTGGTTGAATCTGCAAAAAATTATCCATCAAGTATGATAAAATATCAGCATAACTTCAATTTGTTAGTACAAGAAGTTCTAAGGAGTAGTCCTCACCTTTTTACAGATGAAGAAAAAATCTTCATAGGTATCAATTTGTGTACCATGTTTCAATTTTTCTTCTGTTGAAATATCTTTTCAGAAAGGTTTAACAGTTACCTGTGTTGTCTGTTTTCAGAATCATTCTCTGCGCTCTCTGAGGATAGTCAGAGGCTTTTCATTCGGCTATATACGCGGAAAGGTCTTTTTACTAACCAGATTATGTTTACACTGTATTTTAGTGTTAGCTTTACTCATCTACTCATTTCTCTTATCTTTACTCTTTCATTCATTTCTCTTATGATTTCATTCTGTTAATGCTTCCACAACTTTTTGTCTTGCCTAAAGTTTATTTCTGTACTATGAAGATAGAATTGCCTGAGCTCTTAAGTGGGACATCATGTACTAGTTCTGGGTATAGATGCTGTTGCAAGTTTTATATTATATCACAGTATTAGTACTAAAAGCAGTATGGTTGGAAGATATTCTGACTTTTGCTCACTCTATGGTAATTGTACTTGTTATAGGGAGTAGATGATGTCAGGATCTGTTAATTTATCGCCCTAAACATTTCAAGATTGGAAATATATAACTAAGATTATAGGTCCTTGAATTAAGCATTTGTATTTTCAATTGGATTTTTGTATACATACTCTGAAATAAAATATTGAAATTTAAGTATATACTAAAATCTCTATCAAATGGTTGGCTTACAATGTTGAGTCACAGAACAATCTGTACCTATTTTGCGTGAGTTATGATATTATTATAGGACATGTTTTTAACAATCTAGATGACAAGATAATTGAGATCTTAGGTTTTAATTTTTTTATAAGACCAAACTGATCCAATATTGGTAATCTCTCTTCAGGGCCATGGTTTCGGTTATCTAGTATTTCTTATCCTGAAGTATCAGATTCTCAAGAAGCAGTCAAGGAACTTGCTGGTAATTCAGTACTCTTAGTTATATTTTTGAAATCCAATGGCTCCCTAAAGAAATTTTCTTTATGTCATCACATTGCAGCTAATGGCTATATGCGCCCCTTTGAAGATACTACTGAATTGCATGATGACATGAAGGAGATTTGCAATTTGCTCACTGTCTCTGAGCTACGTGAAATTTTGTGTGTGCTTAAAGAGGTTTGTGTTTTTGCTATTCATATACATACATGTTAGTTCATTATATTTGCACTTTCTCATTCTTCCATTTTAAATAGTATTTTACGATCCTATCGATTATCACATAATTGATTTTTGTTTGGGTTCCTTCGGAGAATTTTATGAGACTACAACATGTTTTAATTTTCAGCCTTCCACCTCCTTGTTGAGTTAAGATAATTGAAAGAGGAGCATCCTTTTAATGTATCCTTGCCGTTATTGATGGGTTTCAGATGTGATTATGAGCACAAGTAAAATAGTTCCTAGTGGTGAACTTGTTACTTGGATTGCTATATGATGATTATAAGTTGTTTGTATTTCTTCGTTACTTTGCTGATGGGTCTATGCAATGTTCTTGTGTAGAGGCTTCGGAACTGCAGTCGTGGTTCACGAAAGCAGGATCTTATCTTATCTCTTCTATGTTCCTATGCAGATGGATTATGGTATGAATGATTTACTATATTTAGACATTGGCTAGTCATTTGAGCTTTTGTAAATTCTGTTTTCCTTCGTTTCTAATGTGCAGCCCACTGCTGCCAAACATGATTCTAGATAGAACAGGCAGCTGTATCAGAATATCTTCCAAAGCTGAATCCCTTATCTGGCGTGCTGAGGTGCGTGCACGGCTTCTGTGATTTTTGACAAACAGAAGTATTTATGGAAATTTGTCAATATGGTTTACACTAAATGTTTTCTTTAAACTTTTTCCCTTGTGCAGAGGCTTTTTTTCCTCAATGGAGAACAGGATCTATCAGCTTTTCTACTAGTTGATTTGGGAATAGTAAAATATCCAAATTACAACTGCATCATTTCTAAACACATTTTCTCAGGTCTAAGTGACCTGCTTGCTTATGAAGAGGTCTGGATTTGTTTTCAAGTGGAAATATTGTTGACATTTTTCTCATTTACAATATATATGTTTCTGTAATGCAGGCTATTGAACTGGCGCAAATAATGGATCAATCTCTTGATGAAAACAACATTGAATTGGTGTTAAGATGCATTATGATAGCTGATTGTTATATATCTAGCACTTCTTGCGAGGCAATTCAATCAACAACTTCAGTATTAGCAAATACATTTCATTCTTGCTTTTCAGCAGCGTGGGTGTACTCTAAAGTGGTCTTGTTAGGAATTTCCTTTCTTGAAAGTGAGCGTAGGTATGGAAGTTACAATTGCAGATTGTTGCTTATTATCTTTTTAATATTTCTGTTGAAAGTATGAAACAAGTTCTTGTGGTTGACTTCATTTTATAACTACCACATTTGTTGACTTTTGAAAGGTCTCTTTGTCTTCTGCCTTTTATAACTACATTTATTGTCCACGCTCTACTTCCAGTCCAAATTGGTCGGCTTCATTGAATCTTTTTTCAGTAAATTATTTTATCCTTAAGCCGCGCTGACTGTATTTAGCACAGTATGTGTTGAAACTAATTTGTATTGTTTATTTAAGTGACTCTTATTACTTTGGACATATGTAGTTACCTGCATGTAGGAATCTCTTTAAAAGTAAGGATAATATAGTAATATATGATAATTAAACTTCTTCTGAGTCTAGCACTTTTTGTCCAGGATAAATTCACTTCCCACCAGTTTCTTTGGTCAGTATATTGCTTATATGATATTGTTATAATTAATCAAGATAATAGCACAGAACCATCATGATCAATTGCTTATTTTTCTTTATTAAATATTGTCAATGTCCTTTGAAATATTATAGCTTTATATTCTGTGCTTAAATGCATGTGGAAACTACATGAGTATGATTATTTATCTTCAAATTATTATTCAATGTGGGGTAAAGTACTGGACAGCTCATAGATGGAGATTATAGAGATGTTGATCTTTGTTATTGATGGGTTAGTCATTAGACTCATGGTAAGGGCTTGTATTTGTACTTCATCCTGTAGTTGGTATGGTTTAAAGAGTTTTGGCTTAGTTGGCTCAAATTGAGGATGTCTTTAAAGTATTGGGCCTTTGAGCTCCCAATCCTTGGTCTCTAGCTCCTCATGGGGTGCCCACACAATTAGTGTTCTTTATTGCCATTTCCTTTCCCTAGCCAAAGGCTACATACTTAGCACGTATTCCTTTGCATAGCCACGTCCTCTCAATCTGGTTAGATAGTCTCTGCTCATGCCTTATTTTGGTGGAATGTCAGTAATCTATTGTTATTAAAGTTGACACCCTTCGCTATCACTTAGCTGATTAATGTGTATGAATAGAGATTGACATTAATTTGTTCATTGCTAAAGTATTAACTTCTTGAAGATGGTGGACCTTTACACTGCTGGCAATGAATTGCAGATCTTTTAGCATCCTCTTCCACGCTCATTCCACGTTCATTTTCCTTTCATCATTTTTGTGTAGGCACCCCTGTTAATTCTACAAAAAGAACCCTGTAATTACTTGAAATAACTTTTCACTTTTAGGAGGAAGAAAGAATTGAGGTAAGAAAATTTAGTATCACACGCCACATGTTTATTGTGTTGTGATTTTAACAAGGGTTAACATTTTATCCTCTTGTAGAAAGCTATTCATTACATTATTTTATCTGCAGTGACTTATTTTTTTTTAATTTTCATTAAGCTTAACTTTGTTTGCTACCATTGACCTGATTTATGTGCAAGAGAATTAATATCAATGAGCCGGTTGAAAATGTGCTGATTTAGAGAAAATGGTGGGTTGTTGTATTTCATGCAATTAGTTGGGATGTTTGGCTACTGAGAGGATCTTATTTCTCTGTCTCAGGTACAATGATGCTGTAAATTTACTGAAACGGTTGCTTAATCATTTCACTTGTGATGGAAGAAGAGGATACTGGACGCTGAGGTTGTCAGTTGATTTGGAGCATATGGGCTGTCCCAATGAGAGTCTGTCAGTTGCTGAAGATGGATTGCTGGATCCATGGGTCCGTGCTGGTTCAAGAGTGGCACTGCAAAGGAGAGTACTGCGCTTGGGAAAACCACCTAGGCGGTGGAAAACTCCTAGTTTTTCACAATCCATTAGAAGGAAGATCACAGAAGTAATTGCTTACTTTATGCTTTAGGCATTTTGAGAATGGATGCTTCTTGAAATATAAATTCAAAATGTTGTTAATGATATATTATTCCCCACCAGGTGGACGCTAAACTAATACTGATTTCCTAATTTTGACTATGGTTTTGGCAAATATATTAGGTTCATATTCAAGGGAGACCTTTAAATTGTGAAACTGGTGCGAAAAGCAGGTTCTATGGAGAAGATGGGGAACAATGTGGAGTGGAGCAGCTTGCATTACAGTATTATGCTGGGGAAGGAGGAGAATGGCAAGGTATTCATACAGAAAGTGGCATTTGGTTGACTATTTTTGGCCTTCTCTTGTGGGATATTTTGTTTTCTGATGTACCTGATGTTTTCCGCACCAGATTTCAGGTATAGTTTTCTAAGTAAGCTGCTAAGTTCTCTTTTTCTATCTTTCTCTTTCTCACTCTGTTAATCACACACACACAAACATAAACACACAAATGTACGCATGCTTCACATTAATGTCTCAGAACTTGGTTTCCAAAGTTTAAAGTACATATTTAAGAGGACCATAGAAAGAAGTGGAACAAAGTTAGGGGACAACATCTGTCTATGCCCAGCTTTACTTTCACTCCAAAAGTCAAACACATGGTATAAATTTCCGAACTGGATATTGTAGAGTCCCACACTTCATGGTCATTTCACTGCTCTTCTCTTTCTGCTAACATACGAGAACAGATTGGATTATTTGTGGAATTATAATAATTGGTATTGCAGAAGGGGGTTTGGATAACTCTCTAGGTTCATGTCCAATCCTATTTAATTCAATGCAACATAAAATTTAGTCTAGTCCAATCCAATCCTATGGTACTAAACATAGCCTTGCTATAATAATTAAAATTCCGATGAAGACATGTGCGTGTTCAGCTTGCATGTTTTTACTTCTATTCTTGTCATGATCACTTCATCTGATTACATCAGTCAAAGTTGTGACCTGTAACAAGTGAAGCACCAACTTAGGGATAGTAAATTTTGAATTTGTTTACAGTTTTTGGTGCATAAATTCCTGACTTTGGAGAGGAGCATTATAACATCAATCAATGAATTATTTTAGAGAAGGTTACATTGGAAGAAGAAACTTCTGAGAAACTTAGTCATTTTTAACATATCAATGTGCCCGTAGTAGTCTTCATGTTGCTTGTTGATGGGAATTTTAAGAAAAGGAAATGTACATCTTCCTTTTGCAGACTGCTCCCTTGGATTTGGGTACAGATAGCTTTTATCTAGCAAGAAATGACCTTATAGAAGCTCAGCTACAAAAAGTTCATGATGGTATGGCTGAGGAGATCCTCGTCACAAAATGGGAATCTCATGTGGGAACAGCTTGCAAAGGAGTTAATTGGGACCGTCATTCCCTCTCTGAACTTCGAGCAGCAGTTACATGCGTTGGGGGCCCTTGTTTAGCCGCACTGTGCCGACATCTCGCTCAAGATTACCAGAGTTGGTCAAGCGGAATGCCAGATTTGTTGCTATGGCGTTTCCATGAAGAATACAGAGGTGAAGCCAAGCTTGTTGAAGTTAAAGGTCCCAAGGATCGACTCTCCGAACAGCAAAGAGCATGGCTACTTTTGTTAATGGATTGTGGGTTCAGTGTAGAGGTTTGTAAAGTAAGCACTGCACAGACACCTACGTGAAGCCATATTGGTTTGTTGGAAGTACATGGAAAGGGCTTGAGGAACATTTAAGTTTTACCATGACAGAAGTTTTTTTCATCATTTGTGGACAACAATGTGAGGGTTGACCATCGAACGACCTTGTCAACTTCTTTTCAAGTATTTAGGGAAGAAAGAAGCCACAAGCCGACCACCTTCACTTGGAGATTTCAGAGTTGTTGCTTGTTGGGAATCTCCAGTTGACACACTGAGCAAGCGTTATAATTTTCTTCATTAATTCCTGACGTTGTGACACTTCAATTTCTGAATTAACAACTAGGTTATGAGGCTAACATTATTTAGTATATAACATTATTCAAACAAGAAACCACTTGTTTTTTTCATTATTCAATGAGTTTAAATAAAAGAACATTATTTTTCAACAATTAGGAACCGTCGAGGTTTCACAATATATATATATATATATGTGCTTCAACAATTAGATTTGTAAAAATATTAATAAAAATTCATCAAATTAATTAGACTGTAAAAGAAGTTCTCTTGTAGAAGATTTTATGAGGTCTACCCAACAACAGAAGACGAGAGGTTCACAAAGGGAAAGGAACAAGTACTTTATGTTTGATGCAGGAGGCAGCAGAAGCGGGGATAGCCTTGGATGCATTTGAACTTACATAACTATTCCATGTATCTGATATCAAAGGTAGTCACTCGTGACCTTACATAACTAACTATCCGATGTATCCGATCTCCAAGACTTTACTTAACCAATGTTTATGCAAAAGAGTAAATTTTGTAACTGAAAAGAGTAAAACTTGTTAACAAAGCCTTCCTAACATCATTAATAGGTGATAGATACTCTTTATTATTATTATTATTATTATTTTCTACTTAAAACAACCAATAGGCTCAAAGCCACACCCGTCCCCTTCTAGAAGAACGAAAGATTAAAATTCTATTATTATAATTTTGTCCTCTCATTATGGGGTTAAAATAACAAGACTTTTTTTTTTATTATATTCTAACCTGTCAGCCCAGTACGAGTACGACTTGGGCAATGGACGAATGATCTAGACTTTCGAATTCGAGTCATGGTTAATGGAGTGTCGAAGTTGAGCTGTTTAACTGCTTGAATGATACGATCTATTTGTTTTTGCATTAAAACGCTTGGTTTCTCATATCAAAGCTTGTTATCTCTTGCAGTATTTTCAAATTAATATAATTGCTTTCAGAGTAGTATTAATAAAGAAGTTTGCATGCATCAGTTATTTAACGTAGAAAAGTCTCTTTTTAACTTCGTTGTTGTTTGTACACGCATAGTCTTTTTATATTAGAGATTCAACTAATGGACAGTTTTGATTAGACAATCCAATTATAACTATTATATTTCAACTCAATCTTTATATTTAGTCAAGTCTTTTTTAAATTCGTTAATTTGTAGATGAGATCACCCTACATCAATCACAAGAACATGCATCACCTTATCCTCTCAACAGTGTTCTTGGCTGCATGAAGGAATAAATAAAATGAAACGGATGGAAAAGATTAATACGAAAAGGTAAAAAAATAAAATAAAAAATAAAAAATCTTCGAGTTTTATTAATAATACAAAGTAGATAACCAAACTTTGCATAAATTAAACTGAAATGACATAAGAATGAAGAAAACCGAGTAATACAAACTCATAGCACGCATGCAGCAAATTAAAGGGAGAATTCAGAAATTAAAACACACAACACARAACCCTAAATCATTGGTTTGAAAGAAGAGCCATCACGTCGATAAAAACACTTGGATCGCCTAGAAGAAGACGCACAAGGATCCAAGCGAATTTGATCGCTGTAATGAAAAATTTTTGGCCATACTTTTTTATAAACTTCTCTGTATCCTTCTTCGCCAAACTCAAATTCCCATCATTTCCTTTCTCCAGCGACAACTTCATCGCGCAATACACATGGAAATTATGCTTATTCTCACATTTAGACACGTAGAACCAACCACCGTTGCCCGTTACAGAACCTCTTGGGACATGCCTTTTTCCTCTCAAATGGCATTTTGATGTCCCACTTGTACAAAGCTCGTATTCATTACCCTCAAACTTTAACTTACTCGGAATCATGAAACAACAGGGATGAAAGTTGATCCCTCTATCCTTTTCCTTACCTTCTTCGTAGTACACATATCCTTCTGTAGGTTGTGCACAAGCCTCACAGCGTCTACAGCATTCTGTACATCCGGAATTGCTGCAGCAGGCTGCAGGACGTTTATAAAAAAATTTGAAGGTCGAGTTGGGGACCAAGTCATGGCGAGCAGCGGGGCTAGTTGGTGAACTGGTCACGCATATTGGATGAAGATTGAAGCTGCACTGCTCACAATTGTATCTTTGCCCAAACCCTTGCATCTTGCACCCATGGCATTTGTAGGATTCCTTATTGTCTGTCAGGTGGAGCTCATGATTGTGTCCAGGGTGCCTAGTTGACGTGGGAAAGCTTCGAGAATGGTCACGTACTGGATCAAGGCACAAAATTAAGAAAACAAATTAGTAACATCCATAATATATCTATAGATGGGAAGTTGATGGGCGCAGGTCAATAACWTAATGGAAGATGGAATAGATACCTGAACTACTACTGCCTTCATTCCCCATAACAGCTTTCCTCATGTTGTTGGCCATAATTCTCTGCAAAAGGGAATAACAGTCTTCAGAGAAAAAGGTAAGCAATCAAAAGAAATTTTTAGCCAATCAAGGAAACAATGGGAAGCCTACGTTAGGATGCTACTGGTAGTTCAAATAATATCTATCACAAAGGGAGTTTGCCAATACGAACTATATAAGTGCAATTTTTCTTTGTGAGAAGACATTGAAACGATGCAGTTCTATTTATAAACTTTCTTGACATTGAAACGATGCAGTTCTATTTATAAACTTTCTTCGTTCCCTTCCATCACAAGTTCTATGTTTTATAAAATCAGAATTTGGTTGATCCTTCATTATAATATTGCTTGTTAATCTAAAGAAACACGGAACTGACCCTGTTTAGTCAATGCCTATGAAGGATCAATTATTTTTTTTTCTTTCCAAATCTTTGAGTATTAAATTCGTTTGATTGTTAATAATTACTTAATTATATAAATTTATGCTCTTAATAATAGAATTATCCATGATAATAACATATTAATATGTTTATAATTTGTAAGACATTAGCAATAATAAAACATTAATGGACTATAATGTTAATTTAAGATGGATAGACAACTTCCCATTGAAGGGGTTTGACTGGTTAGTTAGAACGCGTAAGAACCCTACTCTTCTATTTTGAAAGGATTGGTTTTTCCTGAAGGTGCTCCTTCGTAAGAAATGTCGCTGGTCGTTTTCAAAGTGCCTTTGACTCTATCACCTACACAACAAACACAATCATAGTTTAATTTATTCATTATATTTTCTTTTTAAACAATATCTGCATTTTTTTTAGAGAAAAAGAGAATATGTTTGAGAATAAGAAACTCTGGTTTGATAGATCGTCTCACAATGATGTCAAAGGTTTCAACAATGATAGTTTGATCGTTGAAAGCATAACCCTAAAAATTTAGTTGAGTTCATCAGAATTTTGCTAGTGGTATGGTGTTTTATTGTTGGAGGAGGTGATCTATGGGTCTTGTATTTCTTATTAAACTTCTAACCTTTTTGCGCCATGCATTGATTAAATTCCCTTGAAACGTTCTATTTTGAAAGGTTGGAGTATTTAAAAAAAACATATTTAAATGCATGTTGATCTTTTATAATATCCAGATACACCAAGAGAGAAGAAATGAGAATAATTTTGTAAAGCGGTTTGTTTAAGAGTATTTTGTTTGATAGCTATCTTCTCCTCAACTAATACTTTTTTGGCTCTTTTCTTTCTTTCCAATAAACACAGCCAGTGCCTGGTAACAGCTAGCCTCAATCTCAGCATTGAAATAAAATTTTAACTGAGAAAGCCAAGAAAAGAAACAAGTCAACATTGAAGATTGTAAAAGAAAATTTAACATTTTAATTGTTATTCAACACATAATTAAATATGAATAATTAGACAAGAGACATCTACATAATGACATACCACGTTAAGTTTTTTTATATTAAATTTCTTGTTGGTATCTGTTGTTGGACGAAGGACAGCTGTAAACCAAAAAATAAAAAGAAAATGTAAAGGGGAGAAATTAAAATTTTTGTTATTATAATTATTTTATCCTCTCTTTGTGGGGTTTAATGGGTTTTAAATTACAATACTTATTTTTATTATATTCTAACCCGTTAACACAATAATTCTTTTTAACATCTATTTGTTGTGTATTAAAAGACTTACTTTTTCCTATAATAAGAAAAATATTTGATCTAGAGTACTGTTGCTTGATAAATTATTCGAGCATATAGCTTCATCGGTCAAGCAAACAATAGTTTTGATTGATTAGTTAAAATTGTTGGCCTTCGACCCATAAGGGATTAACAGTTTAGCTACAACAATTAACCCATTAATAGGCCAAATATGTTGACAGATTAGCATCAAAGAGTCAACGAACAGACAGTTTTGACAAAATAATCAAATTATAACTATTATATTTCAACTCAATCCTTATATTTAGTGAAGTCTTTTTTAAATTCCCTATATTTGAGATCACCCTACATCAATCACAAGAACCTACATCACCCTCTCCTCTCAACAGTGTGTTTTGATTTTCTTGGCTGCATGAAGAAATAAAAATGAAACGGCTGGAAAAAGATTAATACGAAAAGATAAAAAAATAAAACAAAAGTAAAAGATCTTCGAGTTTTATTAATAATACAAAGTACAACGGGAAAATGATAGTAGTAGTAGAAAACCAAACTTTTGCATAA
>JANLJB010029612.1:0-16367 GCA_026212285.1 Bursera cuneata
GTTTTAAATATGTTTAAATTTAAACAATGTGTAAATTGATTATGCACGAGATACGTGGCACCATAAATGTCTCTGAAATATAATATTAGCACAGAAAACCTTCAATAAATAGATTGTGGTAAATATTTAATTTGCAATTATCAGCAATAATTTATTACTTAAAAGTCATATGCCCATTATGGTACCTTTTTTATTTTGTTTTGACGTACCACAGAAACAGAAAAGTATAGCACTAGCATTATTGAAGTCATCAGAGTTGTTAAAGTAACCGAATCTACAATTAAAGCTGAAAATATTAGTTATTTTTTATTAGTTTATGGAAAATGAAAGAGTAAAATGAAGCCAAAGGAAGTGCTATCAAACGATAGCCTGTCTGGAGCCAAAGCTGTGGATTGATGTTTGGTGATGACAGTTGGGTATGTGGCTGAGAAGCTGACATGAACTAGTGTGTAAATATCTCTGTTTCAGCTCATCACTGTGGGATCCTTTATGTTATGTGCATAGTTGCCGTAGCTTGGAAAAAAAGCGATGTTACACCAATCAAACTACTACCAAATAAAGAAAGTGAAGTGACCAAGTACACAAAGAAAGTAAAGGCCGAAAGGTACAATAAATTGCCAAATTGGTTTCTTAGCATTTACTTTTCTCAAATATAAAGTTACTCATAATTTGATATGTGGGTTGGTTCTAAAAACTCTTAAAAGAATGTAGTCATGATCATTGTTTGGAGCCTTAATTCATAATGCATCGACTAAACTTGTGGGTAGTTGTTGGGGACAAAGAAATATTAGATAGTGTTTGTTTAGAAGCTAAAAGAACAACGATTATAATAAATTAAATGGTTTCTGTTATTAATAAATTACATTGTAAGAGGATTATGAGCAACTTGCACCAACTTAAAACATTGACATTTGGGAGGAAGATTAGATGAATTTTGACCATGACAAACAGTGATTTTTACTAATAGAAAAGCCTTAGAATTGGTGCCTAAAGTAAATTAAGAGACGAAATCATTGATGAGAAAAAAAAAAAAGAATTTTAATAAAGTTAAACCAATCATTAATTGATTTGTTAACCAAATTTACATGAATATGTTTTGTATTATTGTTTAGGGACCTACTATAATTTTTGAATCTCTTTTGGCTGTATAGTCTTTTGAGTAGTCCAAGAATATGCCGAGAAATTCCCATTCTTCGAAATCTCATCATATCGCAACAAACGTGATTTAATATACCGACTTTATCTTTTCTCTTTGCCGGACTGCCCGTCGTCTGCTTCTCTTTTGTCTCGTATAAGGAAATTTTTTTTTTTTAATGGTATCAGGGCCATCCGTCTCTGTTTGATAAACCTATCTACGTCTGCAACCATCTGATGATCAACATACAAATATTTTGACTACTTTTTACCCTTCGGATCCAGAGAGAATTTGAACTGCGAGTGTTGAAGCTGAAGCTTTCTGTTTCGAAAGCCAGAGCACAAGTTTCTAATTTAAGGTAGATTGAGACCAACTAAGCAAAAGCTTTGAAATCACTCTTCACTGTTTGTCTCTCTCATTTGTTAGGAGTACACAAGTCGAAGAAAGTAGTTAGCAATGGTTTATAAAGAAAAAATAAAATTGAGTCTGAGAAAGACAACTCTCCATCTCACCAGAAGCCTAACCGGTTTCTTCAAGAAAAGCCCATCTCACCAAACCTCAATTAAACAAACAGAAAATTAAAAAAAAAAAAACCTAATGCGTTGTAAGTATCTCTCTTAGTTTCTTTCTTTCTCATATATTTCCATCTCTGTCTACGCTGTTTCTCACTTCTTCTTCTTTCTCTTTGTTTCTTGTTTATCATGCAGCCATCTCGCCGCAAAGCTTCTCATTTTCCTAGTGAATCTGTAGTCATGAAGCACAAGAAGAACAACAATCTCTCAATATTTGTTGTAGTCTTTTCTATATTTCTATTTGGGGTCTTTATGTACAATGAGGACGTGAAATCCATTGCAGAGTTTCCTTTCTCAAGCCCTAAAGCTGAAGAAGCTCAAGAAACACAAGAAGAGCCATCTAAGCAGGCAACCCCGGTTCAAGAGACATTCAAGACGCTCAAAGAAAGCACGGTCTCGATGAATTCAAGAACTTCTCTGCAGGAGCCTCGAGTGCAGAGTGCTGAGGAAAAACAAGAAGATGATAACCCGAAATCGGTTGAAACGAAAGAAGACGTGCAGAAGATCGAGTTGCCAGTCATTGAAGAGGATGATGAAGATGTTGAATTGCCACCAGAAGATTGCGATCTCTTCACTGGGCATTGGGTTTTCGATAATGGGACTCACCCTTTGTACAAAGAAGATGAGTGCGAGTTCCTCACAGCCCAAGTGACTTGCATGAGAAATGGAAGAAAAGATTCAATGTATCAGAATTGGAGATGGCAACCCAGAGATTGTTCATTGCCTAAGTAAGAATGTGATTCTGGAATTGTCTGCTTTTGTTTTGTATTGTTTACATTAAGCCTACCTTTAATGACTTTTTTTGGTGCTTTTTCTTTTGCTTTTATTAAAGGTTCAAAGCAAGATTACTGCTAGAGAAACTGAGGAACAAGAGGCTTATGTTTGTTGGAGATTCATTGAACAGAAACCAGTGGGAATCGATGATTTGTTTGGTTCAATCTGTGGTTCCTCCAGGCAGGAAGAGCTTGAACAAGACAGGATCTCTCGCCATTTTCAGAATTGAGGTACCTATTTCTCTGCTTCACCTTCACTAAACACTGAGCAAGATTGGCCCTTTCTGTCATTTCCCCGTTTGCTGTTTTTCTTGAATTCTTTTGACAAAACATAATTATGTTTTCTTTTCCGGTTTAATTATTGGTTATTGTTCACAGTTGTTAGAGTGGTAATGAGTTGGACTCATGCGTAATTAGTGTGATTAAGGTACATAAAAGTAGATTAATTTAGAAGAAAAGATTATAGATTGTGATGTTTGACCCAATCGTGATTTGCTGAATTTTAATGCTAATAGAAGCTGGAATTGTAAAGTTCACCATTATTTCCTTTTTCTAATTACACATTTACCCTTTTCTATTTTTTTATCAAAGAAAATTAAATGAAAAATATGTCCGTGGACTGCCTTGTTTGTGTCCCCTCTGGAACAAGAAATAAAAACAAAATCAATAAATGGAAAGATGAGAAATCGTGGACGTTTGCTTAGAAATTTGTCCCTGTATGTGTTTGTAGGATTATAATGCGACTGTGGAGTTCTACTGGGCCCCATTCTTGGTTCGTTCAAATTCTGATGATCCAACGATGCACAGCATTCTGAATCGTATAATCATGCCCGAATCAATCAATAAGCACGGAGAAAACTGGAAGAATGTTGATTATTTGATCTTCAACACTTATATTTGGTGGATGAACACTTTCGGCATGAAAGTCTTGTAAGTATCATCAGTTTTAGCTTAATTTATGCTTAATATATTCGACATCACGAGGATATATGATTTGTTGCTTTTGGTTTTGATGGGATGGAGCAGACGAGGATCGTTCGATAATGGGGACACAGAGTATGATGAGATCGAACGGCCAGTAGCGTATGGGAGAGTATTGAGAACATGGTCTAATTGGGTTGATCAAAACGTGGATCCCAATCGCACCACTGTCTTCTTTAGCAGCATGTCTCCTCTCCATATCAAGTAACTACTTTTATTTGATCTCAGCAATTTCATCATTTTCTTGACAGTCCAAAATAAAAATTATAGTTGGATTAAAACGTTACATAAGCAAATGTCTCTGGTGGTTGATAGTGGGCCTGTGATTTCTCTGTCATTATTAGAAAGAGGTGTTACTTTAATCTTGGGTTGGTAAGCCACTATGTAACCAATGGTATACCTAATCTCATCATTATATGCGTCAAAAAATTGGTCTTTTCGTGAGAAATTTCACTTCGTTGATGATAATATAATTTAACAGGAGCTTGGATTGGGAGAACCCAGATGGGATCAAATGTGCTTTGGAGACGACTCCAATTCTCAACACGTCCATGCCACTGAATGTGGGCACGGACCGCAGACTGTTTGTGATAGCAGCAAATGTGACTCGATCGATGAAAGTACCAGTCCATTTCATTAACATTACAACTCTATCAGAATACAGAAAAGATGCACATACTTCAGTCCACACAATTCGTCAAGGCAAGATGCTAACACCAGAGCAGAAGGCTGACCCTGCTACATTTGCTGATTGTATCCATTGGTGTCTTCCTGGATTGCCTGACACATGGAATGAGTTCCTTTACACACGTATAATCTCTCGCACGTGACGATAACTTTTTTTTTTTTTTAATTTTTATCTTCATTTTTTTTGTCGGTTTTTATGGTCCCTCCATTGCTTCATCAGCTTTTGTTTTATGATTTAACTTGCGCTGTAAGTTTCTGTAAATTTCCCAGTTTCCCCTCTTGTAGTTTTCTTATAGGTTGAATGATGGGGATGGACCATCAAATTTTTTTAACAAAGTGGGAAAAACTGGTCATAGACGGGACACTGAATTGTATAATGCACATGTCGAAAAGAAAGTAATAAGTCAATACATATTAAAATTGTATGTAAAACATACTTGCTATCTTTATTTATTTATTTTTCATTAATTGCATAGAGGAACTCATTATTTTCCACAATAAAATATATATTAAGAAAAGAGAAATTAAGAATAAATATTTAGGGAGAAATCAGCGTACCCAATCAATAATCAAGTCTTTAAAAAAGCAAAATAACCTAGAAGAAACTTAAACCTGCAACCTTCCTGCATGTCTTGTTTTATTAGAACATTTAAGTCTCTATTAATAATCATGCAGAATCCTATTTTGATCGGAAAATAAAATTTAAAAATACCACTACTTACTAGGTTGACAAAGTCCGAGACCTACTGTATCCTTCCTTGTCAATTTAATTAAATAAATTTAAAATCATAAATAGTAAATCAATAAATCGTAATATCAAATTAAATCAGTAATTAACTTTATTTGGACACTTTCCCCGAGAATAACAGAGAGAGCTCGATTTTTCTGAAGAATTCTGGGAGCACGATGTACTTCAGGAAATCTTATATGAGTGGAGAGTATCTTTCCATTCGGTTAGCGAAATTCTTTGACGAGGAACCTTGGCATTCTCCATGAAGTTTCCTTCTAGTTGGATCTCGGCCATTTAGTGCATGTGGGACCATATGTCCCATTCATAAGAGATATCAATCCATGGGCCGGTGAAGAACAATTTGCTAGGTGGTTTGAGGTGGATGAAGCCCATAATCAGTTTTGGAAAAAGTTCAGCCCATAAAGCCAACCCACGTCCATCTAGTTCCGACGAAAACATTTTAAGGTTATTAGAAAAATCATTTATGTTAATAATAATAGCATATTAATCATATATATTTAAAAATACTAAGATATCAGTAAAATAGAACATGACTTGTTGACTCACCATTTTAGTTAATTTTTTAATCAGCAATCGTACCTGGTTTTAGGTAAACCTACTTTTGACGTAAACATCGTTTATGAATCTAAATTATTCCACTTCCTGGAAGCAAGCCACAATGAGGCGCGCTGGTGACGTTCAGAGATTAAATTACTTTCCGGCAGTTGTCATAGTATCAGACTATCAGTTCTTTTAATGTCATTCTTTGGATGCTTTTTCTATGAACGCATGAAATTCTTTTCATTTCCAAGAGCTAAACAACCTGAGACCATTCAAGAAAAAACAACAGAAATAGATGCTCAAGAAGAAGGCAATAAAGGCCATGTAGAGGAACAAATAACAGGGAGCAGAAGCAAGGCATGAATGGCCATGTAGAGGAACAAAACAATGGGGAGCTATTTGATTTGCTACATGTCCAGACGTTTCGGTGCGCATTGAGACGAAAAGCTTCATAAAAACACTTTCTGAGGGCCTTATACCCAGTTTCAATAACTATTTTCTTTTCTTACTGAAAGCTATTATGTGAGTTTCTCGGGGCAATTCCAGTTTATATTTTACTGTTTCTGCTCGTTGGACCATTACGGGCATATATGTTAGCGTTCTTCTGGGCCGTAACGGTCTAACGAAGCAGCGCCCATATCTGTCAAATGTTTCTACCTGTCGGACCGTTACGAGGACACGGATAATATTCGTTTACATCGTAACCGTCCAACTCCGCCCGTAACTATTTCTAGAGAACGATTCATTAGACCCTCACCCATTTGGATATTTATAATAAATCCCTAATGATGTATACTTCTGGTGAGTTAAATAATTTCGCAGAGTGATTGTCCAGAAGAATATTTTGGGCAAATGAGTATCAACCGCCAAAAAGGCCCGAGTCTTTTGCTTATGGATTTTGGGTTAAGTTCTTTACAGATGGTTGCTGCTAGAATTTTCTATTCTTTTGTCAAAATAAATCTCACAATAGTGTTCTTACAGAGACTTAATTCAAGACTTCAATTGTTAAGTATAGGGACTTGGAGCTCTTGGCAGTTTTATTATGCACTATTGCAAAGTTTTAGGTGAGGAATGCCATTTGGATCATTATATTCGTGATAAACAAAAATTGCATACCTAAAAATGAGACTCAAAAGCCTCGATTTTTAAAAATCATATTTAATCAAATCTTCCATTTGATTTTTGATACAAAAATCACAAATAAGAACATAATTTATCATCGCATACATCCGTTAACTTCTTAAACAAACAAATTTCAATCCAAAATGCAAGCTATTGAACAGAGAAATTCAGAGTACTTGAAAGTATATGAAAAGCAAATTAAATGAATTGTTATATTTAAACTCGTCTATTGTCTAAACCCTTTACCCTTTTATGCTTATAATTTATCCCCCAATAACATGTTCGGATAATCAAGGACTTAACACATTTAATTTGTAACACTATTGGCAAGGAAGAGCCCTTCGTTTGCAAAACCTGTAATGTGCATCAATTACAAAATTAACAGAAGAACAAATCTCAATCAAATAACTATACCAATATAAAATAAAATTGGCCTTTAAAAGGGAACAAAAGTTAAACTTTCAATGAAGTCATACTTTGTGGCAGACAGCCTATAGTCAAGGGCCAGTAACTTCTCAGAGGGATGTATTAACCATTCACTTCATAGCAATTTGCTAATAATAACTGGTAAAGTGAATGGGATCACATTATTCCGCGACAAGCGATCTACTAGTTACACTATTACTTTGATCCGGCTAAAACATGCATATTGCAATAACCTTATTCCGAATCATAATTTGGTCAAGTCAAGCATGCATTAACCAAAAAATGTGTGAGAACATCTATAGGAAAGGAACAGGGGGTTATTTGTTTTGTTCCTATCCCTTGAACTAACTCAGGAGAACAGAATACCCTCTCATTTTTAAGCCCTTATCGGGATCAAATGGCATTCTATCATATGCAACCACTCAGTCTACTTTCAGTTGCATTATCAAAAATGCTTTATTTTTTTTACTTAGCATTCTAAAAAATTAAGGTTTTAAATAAGATGTATGTCACATGTATATAATGTTTAGCCCTCTGCATTCACACGTATATATCTAATTATCTATGGTCTTCCACATAGAATCTATTATATACAATTTAAATATTTATTATTAATAAGAGTTTCGTGGATGGTCAATGACGGAGAAGAATCAACCACAATGTATAAAATTTGTAATTTAAATCTAATGATCTGAGAAAACTAGCTAAAACAGAAAACTTGTATCAGGAAAAAGAAGGAACCAAATCCATAACATGACCCTGAAAGATAATCACAGCAGAACAGAGCCTAAAAATTGTATGATCTCAGAGTTCAAAATATACAAATTATGTAGTGACTATGAATTAAGAGGCAAATTTACAATTTGGCATGCCATACCAATCCTGCCCATTAAGGAATGTGTATCTCTGCTTATACTGAACACAAAGGGGTACCTCTATTCAATGGAAAATGGTACCTTGTTACTTTCTTGGATGAGTAGTATGCCACAAGAACTTGCTCGCCAACGCAGAAACGTCCTCCAATCAGGGTAACTTGGCCAAGGTCTTACGAATGGCAGGTATTGCTAGCTGACGTCTATGCCACAACTGATTAACTACTCCCATGAAATCGCTTGGCACAACATTAATTTGAAGCCAATGGCATAGAAAATCTACCAAGGTTTCCTCGTCGTCAAATGGGTGTTGATCTTTTGCGTTATAGTAGTCAAGAATGCCATTCAAGAGACCAATCTGAGTGTTCCTATCATTTCTTAACCACACGAGATACTTTTCATTACCAAGAACGGTCTCCTTCTGGCCCAACTTCGCTTTTTCGTCTTCTTGAGCATCTCCGCCTTTACAAGAGTCTTCCTTATGAGACTGCACTCGTGGCGGTAACACAGCCAAAGCAACAGAATCGTCAACCTCCTCAACACTATTAGACCCAGAAAAAGCAATCTTCTGTTCAACTTTTGGACCCTCGTCCTTACCAATTATTTCATCAATTGTCATTGACTCTCTCATCGCGTAGTCAACCAAAACATCCAAAGCAGCTTTTGGTTTCCTTTCTTCTTCTTCTTGAACATTCTGAACGGTCTCCTTCTCGCCCAACTTCTCTTTTTTGTCTTCTTGAGCATCCCGGTCTTTACAAGAGTCTTCCTTATGAGATTGCACTAGCGGCGGTAACACGGCGAAAGCAACAGAATCGTCTACATTCTCAATACTATTAGACCCAGCAAAAGCAATCTGCTGCTCAACCTTTGGACCGTCATCTTTACCAATTATTTCATCAATAGTCATTGGCTCTATGTAATCAGCCAATTCAGCCAGAACAACCAAAGCAGCTTTTGGTTTCCTTTCTTCTTCTTCTTGTTGAACATTCTGTGGCTGTTGTTCTTCTTCGTCTTGTGCAGAGTCCATTTCTTTGGTAGGAGTTTTTTTACTTTGTTCAGACACTTTCCCAGAGAATAACAGAAAGAGAGCTTGATTTTCCAGAGAATTCTTGGAGCAGAATGTACTTCAAGAAATCTTATAAGAGTGGAGGGAATCTTTGACTCAGTTACCCAAATTCTCTTAGGATGAATCCTGGGAAGACTTTATACATTTTCTTACTTGGAACATGCATGTTCTATTTATCAATTCATGGGCCGGTAAAGAACAATTTGCTTAGATTATTTGTGATGGATGAAGCCCAATATTCATTTGTGCAAAGAATTGTTGTACTCAACTATTTTTAATTTCTTTAAATCCCATTCGAAATTTATAGAAAGATATAATTACAATAAAAATATATTAAATATGAGTGTTTAGTAATTAAGTTTGTGTTATTATTATTATTATTATACAAAGATAAGCTAATACATTTATTAATAAACTATACTTGGGATGCAGTTGATTATTCTATATAATGCCATATAGTTTAGGATCAATGCAATAGTTGTAATACAGTAGGAATTATGATTGATAAGGCTTTACAACTTTTATTAGGTAACCGTCTGATAAGCTTACCAGATTTTATTTGCACTAAATAACAAATAACACTAGTTATGAGTAATAAGTTATTTTGTGTATCTATAATCATATACAGTATAACTTTTATTTCACCTTCTTTGTGGGAATTGTGGTGTTCCTAGTGATCACAACCCTCATTATACGGTCTTTTAATTCCACGCCAAGGGAAAGAGGGGTAACATCCGATCGAACCAGATCCCTAACCTTCTTGTTGCCCTCACCACTCGAGTCAGCAGCTTGAGTAGCAGCACCATAGTCAACAGCCTCATCTGGGTTAATGTTCATGCAAAGCTTCTTTCCGTTGAAGATCTTGCAATACCTTGGGTATTCTAGTAGAAGTACCAACAAGGACAACTTCGTCGACTCTACTCTTGTCAATCATAGCATTACTCAAAAACATTTTTCAACCATTACAATATACTTTCTGAAAATATCCATGTTAGGCTCCTAAAATCTGGCACCACTAACGTTTGAACAGACCATTCATACCCTCATACAATGAATCAATCTCAACTGAAGTCTGAGCTGTGAATGAAAGAGTCCTCTTCACCTTTTCACTGGCGGTTCTCAATCTCTGAAGAGCTTTAGGGTAATATGGATATCTTTCCTTTTCTTCTTCCCAAGCTCCTGAACAAAGTGATTCACCATTCTGTTATCAAAATCCTCACCACCAAGATTAGTGTCTCCAGCCGTGGCTCTCACTTTAAAGTTACGCTTATCAATGTTTAAGCAATGAAACATCAAAGTTCCACCACCCAAATAAAAAATCAGCACTTTCCTTTCACCAGCATGAAAAGCCTTCTTGTCAAGACCCTAAGCAATGGCTGCAGCAGTGGGCTCACTGATGATTCGCATGACATTGAGGTCAGCAATTGCACCAGCATCTTTGGTGGCCCAACACTAAGAGTCATTGAAGTAAGCTTGAACAGTGACAACTGCATTCTTCACGGTTAAGCCATGGTAATCCTCAGCAATCTGACGCATCTTGTTGAGCATCATAGAAGAGATTTCCTCAGCTGTCAACTGCTTCTATTCACCTCTATAGTTAACCACAATCATTGGCTTGTCACCCGCACCAGCCACCAGCAATGACCTCGAAGGGCCAGAACTTGATATCGCTCTGGACCGAGGCATCAATGAATCTCCTACCAATTAACCTCTTTGCATCTACAATATCGATAAATAGATGCTCCGTTTAACAAACACATCATAGTTCATGCACATAAATAGAGTTGGACAACTTTATTAACATAGTAAATATTGAAGGTATGATAAGGGTATTTAGAATATTTTGAAAATTAGGATTTGTTATATATTTAACCCTAATTTTATAATAGTGAATATATTTACCGTCACAGTGGACGTAGACTCATAGCCGAACCACTTAAATTTCTAAATAATTTCTTCTCATTTTCTTCTTTTATTCTATTTATTTCACAACAATAAAGCTAAACACTAAAACAGAAAAAATGTTTTATGTTATCTGTTCTGATAAACATTCAATTATGGTTTCAATTTTCCTTGGGAAAAATAAAGAAGAAGAATGATTTAATACAGAGATAAGATGAAGTTTCGTTTTTCTTTCAACAAAGCTAAACCAGATTATTATTCTTTCCGATTCCATAAACAATGTTCAGAGAGTTCATTGCGACCTGGTTCCTGGCAGCTTCACCAATAAAACGTACATTAGGGGTGAATGCTATCATTGCATATGATCTCCCTCTGTCATCCTCCCACATAACGACGCATGAGTATGTGGTCCCCAGATCGATTCCAATGGCAGGTCCCTCCTCTTCTTCAGCCATTCTCACTAATAATTTGCTGCTATAGATTAAACCGAATAAAACAACAAGAACTAACCAGATTATAATTAAATCAATTCAGAAATGTAACATTTAGGGGGCCATTTTAATTAATTAAACTTCCTCCCACTCATGTTGTAACCTTTCTTAGGGTCTGCAATGGAAAAAACAGAAGAGGAAATTACGATACAAACCTGAGGTTTAATGGTTTTGAAAACTAACGATGGCCTCTTGTTTTCAAGGGCCGCCGTCAATTTCTCTTTTGAAACATTATCTTATACACTCATTGCATCCATCAAATCCATTAAATACCACTATTTAAAATCATAATATCAAATCATAAATTAACTTTATTCAGACACTTTTTCGGAGAATTATAGAAAGAGAGCTCGATTTTTCTGAGAATTAAGAGTGGAGGGTGTTTTTCCATTCAGTTGGCGAAATTCTTTGACGAGGAATCTTGGCATTCTCCATGCAGTTTCTATCTAGTTGGATCTCGGCCATTTAATGCATGTCATTCATATGAGATATCAATTCCTGGGCCGGTGAAGAACAATTTGCTTAGGTCAATTCAGGTGGATGAAGCCCATATTCATTTGTGGAAAATTCAGCCCATAAACCCAACCCAAATCCATCTAGGTCCGAAGAAAATATTTGAAGGTTATTTTACTCATTTCCTTGTCTTTTCTTTAAAAAAAACATTTACGTTAATAATAATAGCATAATCCCTTTTAACTGTCATTCATATCTTAATAAACCTCATTTTTTAATATATGCTATAACATATTTAATTAATTTTGTTCTCAATAAATTTTTTTTATGCATGTTACTTGTTAGCTTTATAACATTTTCATTTGCAAATAGTGTAAAGCAACCAACTTTTAGTCAAGATGACGTAGTAGTTTCAACTGCTCTTCTCCCGGAATATTCATATAATACACATGAGGTTGTTTCAACTTTCAATTACACCTCTGCTTGAATTTTCATATAATATGCATGAGGTTGATATACACACGACAATTCATAGTTTTATATTATGCTTTCTGGGATTATTTAATTTGAAATTATTACAAAGTTACGCTCTAGTTCACTCTTGCCTGTGACTAATGGAAATGGTTTCTCAATTATGGAAACATTGAAGTTTCAAGTCATCAGATCGCGACCCTGAAAATTATTGCGGAACAGGTGATATCAAATTTCCTAAATTATTGCATGTGGATGGCTGAGAGTAGTTATATCAATCATATATATTCAAACATATTAAGCATCAGTAAAATATAGTACATGACTTGTTGACTCACCATTTGAGTTAATTTTTTAATCGGCAATCATTCCTGCTTTTAGGTAAAACCACTCTTGACATAAACATCTTTTATGAACCTAATTTATTCCACTTCCCGGAAGCAAGCCACAATGAGGCGTCCTGGTGACAGTAAGAAATTCAATTACATCCAAGCAGTAGTCATAGTATCAGTTCTTTCAATGTCATTCCTTGGATGCTTTTTCTACAATGAACGCATGAAATTCTTTTCATTTGCAAGAGCTAAACAACCTCAGAACATACAAGAAAAAACAACAGAAATAGATGCTCTATTAGAAGGCAATAAAGAAAGTAATCAAGCAAGCATTGGTGTTAAATCAGACTTGGCAAAACATGATGAACCAGAATTGGAACTTCCGGCTCTGCTGGAAGAAAAAAATGGTCATGATCATGAAGAAAAGGTTGTATTGTTAATGGAAAACTGTGACATCTTCCAAGGAGAGTGGGTTCTCGATAATGTGACACATCCTTTATACAAAGAATATGAATGCCAATTCTTATCAGAGTGGGTGACGTGCTTGAGGAATGGAAGGCAGGATTCTCTGTACCAGAATTGGAGATGGCAGCCTAGAGATTGTTCTTTGCCCAAGTAAGATGAAAATTTAATCTGACATCAAAATTTTATATTTTGAAAATGCTAGTGTATTAACGATTTAGATTTTTTTGTGCAAAGGTTTGATGCAAAATTATTGCTAGATAAACTTCGAGGGAAGAGGCTTATGTTTGTTGGAGACTCCATACACTACAACCAGTTTTTTTCAATGGTTTGTTTGGTTCAATTTGCCATTCCACCAGGCAAGAAGAGCTTGAGCTATGTTTCAAGCCACATTACCGCCTTCAGAATAGAGGTCACTTCATCTGTCTCTTCCTCACACTCACACAATTTCATAGTTCCAATTCTTTAAAATTATATTAGACAAGCTATTCTTGCGTTTTCTCCTGAATGAATTTTACGGTTTTGTTTGAATTTTCTAGGACTATAATGCTTCCATTGAGTTTTACTGGGCACCCTTTTTGGTTGAGTCTAATGCAGACCCTCCAACAAAGAGGGATGGCAAATCGGATCCCGTTATCATGCCTGAATCAATCTCGAAACATGGAGATAAATGGAAGGGCGTAGACTACCTCATTTTTAACTCATATATCTGGTGGACTAAATATCCAACTATGAAAGTACTGTACGTGTTCTGCAAGTTACTATTTTTAGTCTTCTATCACAACAATAATCTTTTCAGAATCTTTTTAATTCCTTGTTTAACTAACCAATAGACGAGGATCGTTCGATGAAGGTGCCACAGAGTATGATGAAATCGATCTGTATACAGCTTACAATACAGCTTTGAGGACATGGGCCAGGTGGGTTGAGGAAAATGTTAATCCCAAACTAACGGCTGTTTTCTTCAGCAGCGCGTCTCCACAACATGTTCGGTACGAAAGGAGAACTCCAATATTTACATATTACTAATGCTCTTCATACTTATTGTTTCCTTTTCTTACATAGAATCTCTAATTTACCAACATAACAGGAGCTCCGACTGGAATAACCAGGATGGGATCAATATGAAATGTGCCAAGGAGACATCACCAATTCTGAACATGTCAACACCAGTAAACGTTGGCACAGACCACAAATTATTTCTGATTGCATCAAATATAACCCAATCAATGAAACCACCTGTCCACTTCCTGAACATAACCACACTCTCTGAATATAGGAAAGATGCACATAGCTCTCTATATGCAACCGCTGAAGACAATTTGCTCTTGCGGCAGCAGAAGGCTGAACCTGAACCTGAAAAATATGCCGATTGTCTCCATTGGTGTCTCCCCGGGTTGCCAGACACATGGAATGAGTTACTCTATGCAGAAATCATCTCCCGTTCACTCTGTCCTTGATGATTTAATATGATTATTCTTTATTTTATATTACACTTTGTCTCTATCTAGTTCAATCTCTGCCGTCCAATGTATGACTTCTGATTCATACCAGAGATCAGTTTGCTGAAGCGCTATTTACTAATACATTTATGAAACTCGTCCAGCCCATAACCTGACCTAAGTCGATCTGGATTTCATGATAAAGTTTTAAAGTAATGTTTTTTGCATTTATTTATTTATTTAGTAATAGAAGGTGGTTTTTAAATTTTTCATTTTTCATATTAATGAACGTCATTTTTAAATATACGCTGCTAAAATTTTCAAATCAGAATTATTTTTTAATAAACCCCATTTAATTTGTAAATGAGTCATTTTAAAATAACAAAAGCCGTCAACAAACATGTTACATATACCTTGAATTCGCCGGTAGCTTTGCCGTGATGTAAGTCCTACTCAATTTTACCTTGATATTTTAAATTTTTGGGGCAAAGGTGATATCAGATTCCAAGTTTTTGGCACGTGAATGTCTAAGACTAGTATCCTGTATATATAGCAATCCCATTTAAATATAATAAGCATCAATAACAAAGAAAATAACTTCTTGATTTAATAATGAGCGACAAATTTCCTGCTATTAGTTCTCTTCTATTGAGGAAAGAACAGAAACGAAATAGCTTGGGGAGCGTACCAGTAGCAAACTTCTAAAAAAGAGCAAAGAAAGAACCTGAGAGATAACAGGTGAAGGAGGATGAGGAAGAGAGGGTAGAAGATGAGATCTGCATGATTTTTTTTTGTGTTAGTAAAGTTTTTTTTTTAATTTTTTTTATTATTTTACTCATTGTAATGTTTATAATGCCCTTACTCTTGACATTTTTTCAAAACAGAATCGTGAAAATGGGGACCAGGTGTTACCATCAGACGTTAGACCAAACCCTAGGGGTGCATACATTTTTTCCCGGATTCTGTCCACCATCTAACTTTCAAATAAATGTATCAATTTACCTGTGTTAGTTGCGGTAGATGAAGCCCAAATTTTCATTTATAAAGATCGTCAAGCCCAAATTTTCAAGGGGTGTCGGTGTAATACGACAATTGCATGTCCGTGTGGACCATGACGTAGTTGTTTCAACTACACTTCTCACAAGAGTATCCATATAATGTGCTTGAGTCTTGAAGCTGCTTCAACTACTGTTCCCAGAACTTCTGCACGTGAATGGCTAAGAATAGTTAGTGGATATCAATCAGATTTAAATATAATAATCATAGATCAAGATCAGTGAAAGAAAAATGTCTCCTTGACTTAATAATGAGCCATCAATTCCGGATAATAGCTAACCCCACCTTTCACATAAAAATCTTTTGTATGTACAGGAATCTAACTTATATGACTTCAATCGCGAAAGCTAGCCGCGATGAGGCGTTCTAGTGACGGCGAAAGAATCAATTTCTTCCCAGTAGTAATTATAGTAACAGCTTTTTCAATATCATTCTTTGGATGGTTTTTGTTCAATGAACGCACGAAAACCTTTTCATTTGAAGAAGCTAAACACCCAGACATCGTACAAGAACCAACAACAGAAGTAAATGCCTCTGTTGAAGGAAACAAAGGAGGTAATCAAGAGAGCATTGGTGTTAAATCAGCCTTGGCAAAACACGATGAACCAGAATTGGAACTTCCGTTTCAGATGGAAGACTGTGACATCTTCACTGGAGAGTGGGTTCTAGATAATGTAACACATCCTCTATACAAAGAATATGAATGCGAATTTCTACCAGAGTTAGCGACATGCTTGAGGAATGGAAGGCAGGATTCTCTATACCAGAACTGGAGATGGCAGCCCAGAGACTGTTCTTTGCCCAAGTAAGTTTCAAATCTAATCTGACCATAA
>JANLJB010029613.1:0-16395 GCA_026212285.1 Bursera cuneata
TTTGGAATTTTGGAGTTAGGATTTGAGATTGTTGAAGATGGGAATAAAGAAGAAAAAGGGGCAGTGGAGATGGTAGAGGAAAGAAGAAAAAAGGGGAGTGGAGGTGATGGACGAGAAGAAGAAGGAGAAGAAGAAGTGAAATGGGTGGTCTGGAAGAGATGAGAAGAGAGAGACGGTGAAAAGCATGGAGGGTAAAAATGGGATTTTGTCAATTTAAAAAAAATTGTCCTAACGTCTGTTAAGAAATTGGGGGATTAACGTTAGTTTAGAAAAAGAATGGGGTTATGTGTTTCTGTGAAATCTAGCTGAGGGGTCAGAGTAAATTCCCCAAAAATTATCCGGGGTATAATTGTGAATTTTCCGATTAGAAAAGGATGGCTCTTTACAGCCCATGCCAAGTGTCTTTAATCTTAGTAAAATACAAAACAAATAAAACAAAAGCTTGCAAAATCCAAGAATTGGATAAGATTAGATATTTTTGGATAAGAATCATAAGATTATTGACAGGGATAGACTGGTAACTACAATATTTTCTTCTTCTGTTTATTTGTCTCCGCTTCATGTTTGTGCCTAAATTTGATTCAAAGAAAGCTTAAGAAATTTTTATTTACATTTATTTACGCACCTTAAACAATAATATTTAATTACATGAAAATACAGTTAAAATGAAAGATTTTTGTTAAACATTAATTAAATTAGAATTTGTCTATTTAAATTAAACAAAAAAATCTTATACTAAAGAAATATGAAACTATGTGATAAAGAGAGGGGACATGAGGGTTGTTGGTTGTAATTGAGAGGAAATAGTTGGTTTTTATCATAATTTTATCCACATTAAAAGAGTTGATGGAGTTATATCTATTTAGTCGTTTATGTATTTTGTAAACATTATAAATATCTATATGACATCTTATAATTAGGCAATCAGAAATGTATATATTCAATGGAACATGTAATGTAATTTACTCTAGATCTCTAGATATATAAGCATATAGTGCCCTATTTATTAAACTAACAGCTCACTGTTGGCAAATAGCATTTCTACATCTGCAAAGGAAATATCAAAAGGTTATAAATCCGTAATTTCATCTCCACAGAGAGAGATGAATCCGAGTTGAAGCTAATAGGTAAGAAAACAAATGGTACTATGTGATTGTTAATAACAAGGACTAATTTTACATATAAGAGTCTTAAAATAAACTCTTATAAATAAAGAACTAAATAAATCTTAAGATATCTGAACTTGAGAAAGAAGGATGCATCTTAACTAAGTTGAGCGTATATACAATGCAGACATTTGATCATATATATATATATAAATCAATATAGCAGAAGTTTTGTACTATTACTTCCATTTTCTGATTAGGTTACAACACATAATGTAAAAAAGGAAAACTTTGTGGATAATCCTGAGGTTTGACCTAAGCCTCAACTGATCTTGTCGTTAGTTTGCTTTGATTAAGATGAATGTCTGGAAGGGTATGATGGTAACTTTGAAAAGATATCTGCATGGAGACTTGATAAATTTTCTAGATTCTTTGGATATGGAAATCCAAGAAGAGGCTGCCAAGGTTGTTTCCGTGATTTTTGGGTTTGATTTACATAAAGGTGTTTTGATAGGCGCTAGAGTTATTGGTCCTTTTATTCGGGTTTTGGAAAGTGGATGGATTTTGGTAAAGGAGCTGCTGCAAGAAGTTTGCAAAAGTTGACTCAGAATTCTGATAATGCATGGTCAGTAGCAGCTCATAGTGGTGTCACAGTTCTATTGAAAATTTATTCTAGTGGTGAATACGGAGGAAAGATTATTCGTCCTAGAAATTTCTTGGCGTGTAAGACAAAAAGAGATTTATGGTTAAAGAAGGTGTCATTTCCACGTTTCTCAAGCTCACAAGATCCAAAGAATTGTGCAGATAAATTCAATGGACTTTTCTTCAAACTATAACTTATGGGGATAAATCAGTAAGGCAAATGGTGGTTAGAGAAGGTGGAGTTTGTTCATTAGTCTGTGTTTTGGCCATTTCCACGTTTCTCAAGCTCACAAGATCCAAAGAATTGTGCAGACAAATTCAATGGACTTTTCTTCAAACTATAACTTATGGGGATGAATCAGTAAGGCAAATGGTGGTTAGAGAAGGTGGAGTTCGTTCCTTAGTCTGTGTTTTGGATCCTAAATTATTTTTCTCTTCTAAGACAAGAAAGATAGCGTTGAGAACTATTTAGAAATTGTGTGTTTTTTTTTTGGTTGAATTCTATAAGCATTTTGATGAATTATGGGTTTATGGATAAATTTGTTTTCTTTTTTGAAAGGGAGAGGTTTCAATTAAAGAATTGGCGTTGAAGGTGGCATTTAGGCTTTGTGGCACATCAGAGGAGACCAAAAAGGCAATGGGATACGCTGGTTTATGCCTGAATTCGTTCATATACTTGATGCAAAATCATTTGAAGTACGTGTGATGGCAGCTGAGGCACTTTCTAGTGTGAAAAATCATTTATAGGGTCATTTGTGAAACTTAAAACTTATTATATGTAAGGTTATTTTTAGTTGCTTAAGTTAGACTTCAGGGTACGTAATTTCACACAAGCTGATCAAGTCAAAGAAAGGATGCCAGATAGGCATTAAAGTAATTTCATTGTTTGTTATCCATCTTGACCGAAGCAAACTAATGGAGTAGAGAGGGTAATTCCAAAAAGTGAGAGTCATTCATGTAATTAGATCATACCATAGGTTCATCCATAAAAATTTTATATAAAAAATAAAATCTTTGAGAATTTTAAATAGAAGTGCATGAAAATAAATATTGTCTACTATCAGAAGAAGAAAAGTAGCTTCAAATTTAAGATAATTTAGAAGCAAAGGGCCACTGTGGCCAACTTTAACTTTTATTTAGATCATTTGAGGTAGCAACTTTCATGCTATGTATACTGTTATTGCAGGCTCACAATTATCAATCAAATCTTGATTAAAACCGTAACACAGTCAGCTTGCTACGACAACTCAATTGCCTTTCCTATGTCCTCCATTGCAAATGCAACTTCATGAGTTAAAAGTTCATCAAGTACTTGAAATTCCTGTGGAAAAATAGAACACCCGTCATCATTACAACTTTCAGACCAAACCAAGCATTTTTAATTAAGAAAATTGAATTGCTAATTAATAACGTTTAATGACATAAATATTCTAATAAAAACCAAGTTGTATCAAGTCAAATTAAGAAATTATATACACTAATACAAGTTTCAAAGTTGAAGTCTTGATCACTGAATTAGTCAAGAAAGAAACTCATGATAGATATCCGATTGAAACGACAAAATATCAAATCAAAAGTGGAAACTATGGGAGAAAAGGCAAAGCCCTTAATTGCTTCTTTTATTTGTAAGTCTAATTAAGTAAATGATGCAGAGAAATAAAGAGATAAAGCTTATCATTATCATTTAGCATTTATTTTATTTTATTTAGTATTTATCCAAAATTATTATCATGCATTAGGATTATAATTATCTTAGTTTTGAAATTATCTTTGTATTATTCTCAACTATAAATAAGTGGCTTTGTAACTATTAAAATTAGGTTTTTTAATATGAATTTTTAATGTTTTCTATGAGTTATTTTGTTATTTCTTGGTATTATATGCATCAATGAGATGTAACAAGTTAGTTTATTCAATATTTCGTTGAAATATTTCAAGTATTCTCAAAATCAACGAAATATTGAAATATCATATATTTCATGTATTCTCAAAATCAACGAAGTATTGAAATATCATGTCAATATTTAGGTATTCAAAGAATCAATAGAATTTTAATCTAATGAAATATTGAAATATCATGTCAATATCATGGGCATTCGGAGAATCAATGGAATTTTAATCTAACAAAATATTAAAATATCATGTCAATATTTTGGTATTCATAGAATCAATGGAATTTTGGTCTACCCTATCATTTTCCTCCCTATATCAGCTTGGTATCAGAGCCGAATTGATCCATTACTACTTCCATACACATTGTTCCTACAAACACTTTCCCTAAATGCCACTATCATTCCATGGAAAAAAATCATGTTCATGCATCACATCTATGAAGAAATCAGCAAGTCGAGCTGAATTGCGAATTGTCATAATGCATAGCAAATAAAGAGATAAAGTTTATCTTTATCATTTAGGATTTATTTTATTTTATTTAGTATTTATCCCAAATTATTATCATGTATTAGGATCATAATTCTTTTTTTTTTTATTATCAGATCTCGACTATAAATAAGTGGCTTTACAACCATTAGAATTAGGTTTTCAATATAAATTTTTGATGTTCTCTCTGAGTTGTATTTCTCGTGGCATTTATTTCAGGTATTCTCAGAATGTACGAATACTGAAATATCATGTTAATATTCTGGATAATCAAATTCAATATTTCGGGTATTCTTAGAATCACTGAAATATCAACATATCATGATAATATTCTAGGTATTCAAAGAGTCAACAGAATTTTGATCTACCTATCATTTTTCTCCTACATCAGTAAAGAAGCACACTTTTTTTCCTTGCTGTTTCATAATTTTTCGTTGAAATAGACGAAAAAAGAAAAAAAGAGTATATATATATATATATATATACATGTAGCAATACGGGATTGTGCTGATTGTAAGAGATATGCATCGTCTACAGACCAATATACTTTCTTAAAAAAGCTTCATGCAAGTGAGTTTGTATCTTTTTTCTTAGTGATAGTTATATTTTATTTGTACTAATTTCAAGCTTTTATTAAAAAAAAAATAGAACAAAAGAAAAGAAAATTAAAGTAGAGAGGGGCTTAATTTTACCTTATTTTTGCATTTGTCAAGCATGATGGAAAGATCAGATTTGGAAGGTCCTGCTGGCACAAGCAATAGAGAGTAAACCAATTGGTGTGGTTGCATGATTTCCTATACCAATTACCCTTGTTTTTCCTTTTGACTGCCATCAAATCAAAACAACTCATCAATATATATTTATCTTAAATAATAATTATTGAAAGAAAAAATAATTTAAAGATCATCTAAATAAACATAATATCTTAAATAAGATAGACATATTACATATTTCTAACCTTCTTTGTGGCTTCAAGGCTTTCAGTAGCTGAAGTTGGAAACCCAGTACACTCGAAGCTATAATCCACACCAAGTCCATCTGTCATCTCCTTGATCAAATCTGAAACAGATTTATCTGACTCACTTGGATTTATAAAATGGGTCATTCCAAAGGCTTCTCCCTTCTTTTTCTTCCACGGATTTGTGTCTATACCAATTATTTTAGTAGCCACTCGCAATCTTGCTCCGATCAGGGCCTGCAATTAATATTATATACATAATTACAGGTTTTCCAACTTTTAGGATGCAACTTTGTTGACATAAATTTGTTTGGAAGTGATTTTAACATTAGGAAAATTATTAGGGATCTCATGAAAGAACCATCAATTTTAAAGAACCCCTATAACTTTATTTTAGGGATCAATTTCACAAATTTGAAGCGTTTTTGCTTTAAAATATTTGTGCAAAACTACTTCCAAATCCAAGCTATTAAAATGATGACAGGATTGATTATGACGTAAAAAAGAATAGAGGGCAATCATGCATACCCCTAGTCCAACAGCACCAAGACCCAAAACAGCCACACTTGATCCTTTTTCAACTTTAAAATCCTTCCAAGCTGCCCCAAACCCAGTTGAAAATCCACAAGAGAGAAAACTAGCATGCGAGAAGGGAATGCTTGGATCAATCTTGACAACATAATTGGCATTAATAACCATGTACTCGGACCATGTTGAGCAGGTAAGAAGGTGACACAACTTTTGGCCTCTAATAGACATTCTTGAAGTGCCATCAAGCATTAGACCATTAATGGTTAAGGGGTAGGTTAGGCATAGATTGGTCGCTCCTGATTTGCAATCGGCGCATTCCTGACACTCACCAACGTAAAGTGGAATCACAAGATCTCCTTCTTTTATATCTTTTACTTCATCCCCGATACTCTCCACCACCCTGCAATTGCTTATATACCTCACCTTTTGTTTAGTGGAAGCATCATTAAATAATAAACAAAACAGCAGCATCATAATTAAAATAGTTGCTTATCTCATAAAATGAGTGCTAGCTTACCCGGCACCTTCATGCCCAAGAACGCGAGGGAAAAGAGGCTGAAAGAATATATGAACAACAGCTTATATAAAACTACCTTTGTCAAACTCAGTTATCCAAAAAAAAGTTGACCAAGCTAGCTAGATTCTTTATATATACTAACCATTGGGAATCCTCTAGAGCATGGGATATCAGTGTGGCAAAGACTAGCATTAAGCACTTCAACTCGAACTTCACATGCTTTTGGTGGCTTCACTTCAATGTCTTCTACTTTCAATGGCTCACCCTCTCCCCAACTTACTACCGCTGCCATATCCCAATTAAAAAAAAAAAAAAAAAAACAATAGTATTGGCAGAAAACTAATTACGATTAACTTTCAGGAACTTGAGATGATTAATTCNTACTTTCAATGGCTCACCCTCTCCCCAACTTACTACCGCTGCCATATCCCAATTAAAAAAAAAAAAAAAAAAAACAATAGTATTGGCAGAAAACTAATTACGATTAACTTTCAGGAACTTGAGATGATTAATTCTGGTAATTAATTAACCAGCATTACATTAACTGGAAATCTTTAATCGATATAATATGTAACTTAACGCATAGAAACCAGATATGTATACCAGCTTACCTTTGCATGTTATGACTTGAGACTTGGTATTCGACATCTCTGGGAATTGATTATACCAAATGATGCAGTTTTGAGTTCATAAATGAAGCATCTATCTTTCTGTGTTCCATATATATATACACATATTTTACACTCGAATTGCGTACAGTGGCCATTAATTTATCACGTTGCTAGCTGTTTCGCCCGAATTGATAGTTTGATTACAATAAGTTGGGTAGGCCCTGGTTATAGTCTAAGAGTACCATAAACATAGCTGTTTTGAAAATGACACTGCAGCTTTGATAGCTTCCATTTTCATAGTCATTTGAGTCACAAAGCCTCGAACACATTCCTTGAAAGAGCTGTTGGGATTGTGACTTATTTCCTAATTCAAGTTAACTTCTATAAGTAAGAATACGAAAATGAAGTTGTATAATAAATAAAAGTTTTATTTCTATTAAGAATAAAAGGTCCTTGTATAAACCTAAATATAGAGGTGGAGAATCAGCATTAGTATAAGTAAGGGACTAAACATAAAAGCGTTAATACTCTTGTTTGGAAAAAGAGAAGAAAGAGATGTAGAAACACCAAGATTGAACAGGTAAAATGGAAAATAGTTTTAGGGTTCTATTTTATCTATAGGTTTGGTGTGTGATCTCTTGTACTCTTGTATATTTATGATCTAGTAAATTTATCTTTTCATCCATGGATAGAGGTAATTGATGTCCAACCACATTAAATATCGTGTCTCTTTGTATGATATGATTGATTGTTCTTTGGCTTGTAATTACTGATTTCGATCGAGTTAATTTTTTGGGTTGTTTTAAGTTGTGCTTAGTATTTCTTAGATTGGGTTAATCAAAATTTACTTTGTCGATATCAATTGAAATTTTCAACAAGTGGTATTAAAGCTCTAAGTTATGAGCTGAGAGAAGTTTTTTTTTAGATTGAGTGAGTATACATAAAAGAGACAGGCTACAATGATTATAAGTTGTAAATGGAATGATTCTCAAGTAATAATTTTAATGAATTTTGATGATTGCACAGTTATTATTCACATGACACTGTTCACGTAATACTGTTGATGTGACTTGATCTTTAGATGAAATACTCGTCAAGGTAGAGATTATTGGGATTGTGGCTCGTTTCCTAATTCAAGTTAACTTCTATAAGAAGTAGGAATAGGAAAATAGAGTTGTATAATAAGTAAAAGTTCTACTCTTATTATGATTAAAAGATCCGTGTATAGACATATAAATATTAAGAATTGAGAATCAGATCTAGTATGGGTGAGAGACTAGACATAACAGGTTAACAATCTTGTAGGGATATGGAAAGAGAGAAAAAAAATATAGAAACATCGGGATTGAGCAGGTGAAACTGGGAATAGTTTCAAGGCTCTATTATACTCATAGGTTTCGTATGTGATCTCTTGTACTCTTGTGTATTTATGATCTAGTGGATTTATCCCTTTATCTATGGATATAAGCAATTGATACCAAACCAAGTTAAATATTGTATCTCTTGTGTGTTATGATTGATTATTCTTTGGTTTGCAATCACCAATTTCGATCGGGTTAATTGTTTAGATTGTTTTATGTTGTACTTAGTATTTCCTAAATTGGGTTAATCAAAGTTTACTTTGTCAGCATTAATCCGAAATTTTCAACAAGAGCTAGCTAACAAAAATAGCAATAAATGCCCAGTGGAAATGAAAAACTCCAAAAAGAAAAGGGAAGAGCACCTTACCGGGTGGTCAAGATATGAAAGGCAAAGGTTAGAAGAAATAATGAGTGGTTGCTAAGCTTCATGGATTTTAATATTGAGTAATGATAATCTTTCTAAAAACCATCCCAAATCTTATCCCGTCTTAATGATGTGGTTTTTCAAAAATTATCCCAAAGCTTCCAGTATAATGTAATATGGCTTTTCAGGAATAATGTGGTAAGTGATGTACCATTTGAGATAAGATTGTATATAATTTTTAAAAAAAAGTATCATTACTCATAGAAAAAATAGAATTAAAAATAACAAAAGATTAGAAAAAAGGATTGCTAACTCAAGAAATCAATATTAGTTCTAACAAACCAAATGCTTCAATATAGGCTTTCACTCTTTTGGAGAGGTTTCAATTAAAGATTTGGCATCAAAGGTGGCATTTAGGCTTTGTGGCACATCGGAGGAAACCAAAAAGGCAATGGGAGATGCTGGTTCATGCTCGAGTTTGTTCATATACTCGATGCAAAATCATATGAAGTACGTGTGATTGGCAGCTGAGGCACTTTCTAGTGTGCAAAATCATTTATTGGGTCATTTGTGAAACTTAAAATGTATTACATGTAAGGTTATTTTTAGTTACTTAAGTTCGACTTCAGGGTTAATTTCGCACAAGTTGGTCAAGCCAAAGAAAGGATGTCAGATAGGCATTAAAGTAATTTCATTGTTTGTCATCCATCTTAACCGAAGGTAATTAATGAGAAAGTATGAGAAATGACCCAAAATTAGGGATCTTTTAAAAAATAATTAACCCCTAGGTTTTCTATGATTTTTCTAATCAAACTCAAGTAAATGACAATTATACCTCTCCTATATAATACCTCATTCTTTTCTCCCATCTGTCTAATATCTTGTGACTATCCAATGATTGATGGGTAAGTCCAACAAATCCACCGACAACTAGGTAAGTCCGATGACGATCTAGTAATTTTTTGGAATTTTTTGATAAAAAAATCCAGAGAAATGAAGCATAGAAAAATTAATTAACCAAATCAAAATTGAATTCACTTTATTTCAACTAGAAAAAAATCACTTTTAAACATTATTATAAGAATTCAAAGGTTGTTTTATGATGTATCTTCTTTATCAGGATCACAGGCATATGTCTCTTACAAATTATTGGAAGCCCAAGTTATTAAACTTTGGAATTCGAGATCTACCCTTAATAGTATACTTTATCCCAAATAATATATTTAAGTAATGTGACATTATTATTATTTATCACATTATTATATTATTTTACCCAGTGACGGAGCTTGGAAGAAATTTTTTGGGGGGGCCAAAAGAAAACTCAAATTTTTAAGGGGGGGCCAACAGGTAAAATTTTATTTATTTTTTATTTTTTATTCATAAAACAGTGGGTGGGGGGGGNNNGCCATGGCCATAAAGAAGCTCCGTCACTGATTTTACCCTTTATTTTTTTAATATTAAAAGGATCAAATCAACAGGCATATGTTTCTGATGACGCCAACCTCCACCATTGGTCGGGATTAATTCCTTTCAGTGAGAAGATTCTGGTGGTGCCCTCTGTTCATCCTTCCCAACTTCCGATCGTTTTTCCAACAAGTGAATGTGAATCACGGCTACCATGGCAAATTACATAGGCCCCCACTGCTTTGTGTTCTGGCATTTGTACCCTTAGTAGTTACACCTTGGCAACTTTGGAAATTAGCAAATGCACCTCTATATGGTGTTTTATCATCAAGACCCCTAAGAGTTTTTAGGTTAGCAATTTCACCCCTATTTGGTTAGGTTATATGACCCCTAATAGTTTGTAAGTTTATAATAACACCCCTAGATTGTAAAATATTGCTTAACCCCTATATTCTTTTTGCATGATTTTGACCCCGTGACTCTGAGGACTCATCCGGGACCCCCGGGACACATTGAATTCATGATATGGATGAGGAAGAGAAAGAAGAACCCATGAAACTGTGTTCGCGTATCGAGGAATGGATTTCCATCTATGCATTTCTATTTCATTTTAAATGAATGTCAATATAGATTGGATGTTATATATGTGTTCATGGGTGTTTTGTATGTATGTGTGATGTGTATGTAATGTTTGACTAGGGTGTTACGTATGTGGGTAGTATACATGCGATTTAGGAGCTGGGATGGACGTCGGCATGGGAATCATGTATGTAAGTGTGATTGTGTGTGATGGGACCGTTAGGACACAGGTAATATGTGTGATTGTATGTTTGATTGGATGGTCGA
The DNA here is from genome assembly GCA_026212285.1 of Bursera cuneata. NCBI lineage: Eukaryota > Viridiplantae > Streptophyta > Magnoliopsida > Sapindales > Burseraceae > Bursera > Bursera cuneata. The sequence continues at coordinate 10,720 of JANLJB010029613.1, forward strand.
GACACAGAAGATACGTGTATAACCATGTGTGACGGACGGATAAGGCACAAACAGTATATGGGTGTATGTGCATAATGAGATGAATGAGATGAGGGTATTAAGTATGCTCATGCATTACGAGATAGTTAAGATGCAAGCAATACGAGTGTAATCGTATGTGACAGGATAGATAAGATACGGGTAGTATGTGGGTGATTATGTTTGATAGGATAGATGAGATACTGATGATACATGAGTACACGTACATGGTGAGATTTATGAGACACGAGTGAGACGTGTGTGATAGGGGCCATGTGGGTTAGTGGTAAATGATAGAACAATGGTACGTTGGAGATGTATATTGGACCTTGGATGGGCCCGGTGTGAAACACGAGATCCAAGGGGAACATAGATGACATGAGCTGTATGTAATTAAGGTATGGGAAAAGAAATATGATAATCGTGTGTGATGTACATATGTGTACATGAAGATTGACCAACTTGGTATGTGGTAATCCTATGATAGGTGGATTGATCAGCTGATACGCGGTAGTCCGGTGTAACAGGGATGGCCTTGCCTTGTGTGCAAGATCCTAGTGTGACGGGAATGTACAGTGTTAGGACTTAGTGGTGCATAATGTATCGTGGACCTAAGGGGAAACACTTATGACATGTATGTATAGTGCTAGGCCTTGAGGTGGCCAGCTGATCTAGAACCCAAGGAAAACACTCCTGATGTGATTCAAGTGTTAGGCCTTAAGGTGGCTAGCTAATCTGGAGCCCAAGAAAAACACTGCTAATGTAATTCAAGTGTTAGGCCTTAAGGTGGCCAGTTGATCTGAACCCGAGGAAAACACTCCTGATGTGATAATAGTGTTAGGCCTTAGGTAGGTCTAGCTGATCCGAGGTCTAAAGAAAATACTAGATTAGAAAATTGGTATATATGGATATGACTGTGTGATTGAGATGTGTGGATGCGTCGCATGTGTCACGACAGTTGTTAGTGCGGAAATTTCTAGTGTGTATTTGAATGGGAGACAAGAGTTGGTTATGTGTTGAATGAAATGCATGGCTGGCTGGTATTTAAAATGTTATAGAACTGTATAGTTATAGAAATTCCTATTGAGCTGTGTTGCTCATCCCTTCCTCCACAAGTACCCAAAGTAAGGATTCTAACGGTGGTAATTAGGAGCTCACATAGAGGATCTCGAACAGTCTTTGTGTCATGTCTTGGTAGAGTGAGTCGCATTTATTTTATCAAAAATTATGTAAAAGTGTATGTTTTATGTTTAGATGTTTTGATTAAAATGTTTTCTTTGAATTATTTTACTTTATTTTATTTATTTATTAATTCACCCTTGGGATTCCTGTATAAGGGGTCTCGGGACGTAATAGTTTTTCATTTAAAAAATACTTGAGTTATATAAGTCAGAGAACTTCATCTATCACAGAATATTTAAGTGCCTTTAAAGCACTTTGGGATGAATATGTTAGCTATAGAGGTCATTCCCAACTTGCACCTGTTGATAAATGTCCACATGTGGGTAACATATAGGTGTATTGGGGTCAATGAGGTAGGTCATTAAGAAAGAGATAGCATTCTATATAATTAAAACAATTTTTCATATAGTTAAAAATTATGTCTTTCACAACCTATATTTCTCGTCCGTTTTGGGGTTTTCATGTAAATCATTGTCTTATGGTAATTGTGTTATTTTCTATTTATTTATTTGTTTATTATTTTGAATATTTCTAGAAAGAAAAATATTGGGGTGGATTTTTCAACTATTTACCAAGGTTTATTGAGATGTCCAAAGTTATAAACTTATCAACACTTCATTAAAAAGTTGATTCTTAAATATCAGTGTTCAAGTGCAAATTTAAATACTTGTAGATGTGTGCATTTGTGAATATTCATTTTATTTTTTTCTTACATTTTGTCTATTGGTTTTCCAAAATTTAATTTTACGAAGTCTCACAGAGGAGGATACATCATAACTAGGTTCACGTATAAAGCGACCTTTGATCAAATTCAATATGAGGTATTTATCTCAACCCCCCATTAAATTTTTTTCTAAAATCAAATACCTCACTGAATCAAAATTAACAGAAAACCTCCAAAAAATTATAAACCCAGGATAATTATATAACAATCCCCATTAATTATAAAGTAATATAAAAACCCATATTTTTGGTAATCCTTTGAAACTAATTAACATTATGGGGGTATCATCAATATTTTATTTACTGAAATACAAAATAATATAAAATCTTAAAAAATTAAAAAAAATTTACAAAAAAATAATAAAGATATATTTTATATACTAAATAATTTTTATAAATTTAAACAATTTACTAAATAATTACTAAATAATTCACTTACTAAAATTATTTAGTTTTTAGTAAATTATTTACTAACATTTAATTGCTTAATTTATTAAAATTTAATAAATGAGATATATTTTAATTACTAAATATATTTCATTTACTAAATAATATTTATAAATTTAAATAATTTTAGTAAATTTAAATAAGAAAAATATATTTCATTTACTAATTGTATTTTGAAATACGATTTTGATTATTTAACATATTTTTATTGGTCTACTCCCGATGACTGGCAAACGACCCTCAGTCATACAGTAAAAAAATCAATGATCAAATAATTTGATTTTTAACTCGGTCATATCTGATAAGTGGGACACTGATAAACTCATTAATTTGTTAATAAATTATAAATTAAAAAAAAATTGAATCTAATTTAACTTGAAACACCTAAAGATTATATATATATATATTTACTTATATTTTAAAGTATAAGTTAGCAACAATTATTTGTAATTATTTTATTTATTTAATAAAAATTAACCATTGATTTAATAACTAACTTTTGTATCAAGTGTTGACACTAACCGTTATAAAATGGGGTATTTACTTGCCTAATTTATTAAAATTATTTAGTAAATTATTTAAATTTATAAATATTATTTAGTAAATAAAATATATTTCATTTATTAAATAATTTTAGTAAATTTACTTTTTAGTAAATTTTAGTAAATAATTTACTAAAAAYTAAATAATTTTAGTAAGTGAAATTATTTAGTAATTATTTAGTAAATTGCTTAAATTTACAAAAATTATTTAGTATATTTCATCTTTATCATTTTTTTCTAAATTTTTTTAATTTTCAAAGATTTTATATTATTTTATAATTTAGTAAATAAAATATCGATAATGCTCTCAAAATATTAATTAGTTTCAAAGGATTATAAAAAATAAGGGTTTTTATATTACTTTATGATTAATGAGGGTTGTTACGTATTTATTTTAAGTTTTTACTATAGTACTGTTAAATATGACTAATGGAGATTATAATTTTGGGGGGTTTGTGTTAGTTTTTATTCAGTGGAGTCTTTGACTTTCCAAAAATATTTGTGGGGGGTTGAGAGATATTATCCAATTCAATATGTGCATAAGTTTGACCAAGTACGTCCATTTGCTAAATAAGCAACAACACTGATAATTAAAAAAAAAAAAAAAAATCTTCGAGAATTTCAATGTTCAAATAAAAGTGTATGAAATTAAAATAATGTTTAATTAATAGGAGAAAATTAGCTTCAAATTTAAGATAATTTGGAAGAGATGAAAGGGCCTCAGTAGGGCTGTACCCATCTTATCATATTTAAATTTCGTTAATTTAATAAAATTACATGCCATATATAGTGTTCTTGTTGAAGGCTCACATTTATCACTCAAACCCTGATTAAAACCTTAATACAGTCAGGTTGCTTCAACAGCTGAATCGCCTTTTCTATATCTTCCATTGCAACTTCATGAGTTAAAAGTTCATCAAGTACTTGAAATTCCTGTGGAAATAGAACACCGTCATCATCATTACAACTCTCCCTAACCAAACCAAGTGCTGTCTATTAAGAAAATTGAATTGCTAATTAACAAAGTTCAGTGATATAGATATATTCTAATGAAAACCAAGTTGTAAGTCGAATAAAGGAAACTATATATACAAGTCTGAAAGTTGAAGTCTTGACCATTGAATTAGTCAAGAAAGGAACTCATAAATATCCTAATTGAAATGACAAAATATAAGAAATGGAAACTATGGGAAGAAAAGGAAAAGCACTCAATTGCATGCTTCCTTTATTTGTAACTCTAATTAAGCGAAGAAGTACAAGGACTGCCCTTTAGAATGCAAACAAAAATGGTTAAAACGCATTTCTTAAAAACAACATATATATCAAATATAGCAACAGAGGACTGTGTTGATTATACTTTCTTGAAAACGCTTAATGCAATTGATTTTGGATTTTTTTTTTAGTGGCAGTTATTATTGTTTATTTTTATTAGTTTCATGCTTTTAAGTTATCAAAGAAATGAAAAGAAAATTGAAGTAGACATGACTTAATTCTACCTTATTTTTGCACTTGTGAAGCATGATGGAAAGGTCGGATTTGGGTTTGAGGCCTCCAAAAATGGTTCCCTTCAAGGTCCTGGCACAAACAATAGAGAGTAAACCAATTGGTATGGTTGAATGATTTCCTACGCCAATTACCATTGTTTTTCCTGTTCCCTGCCAGTACCAAATCAAAACAACTCATCAATATATATTGATCTAAAATATTAATTATTCAAAAAAATTAATTTAAAGTTCGTCTAATAAATATAAAATCTTAAATAATATATATGTACTTACCAACTTTGTGGCTTCAAGGGCTTCAGCAGCCAAAGTTGGAACCCCAGTGCACTCAAAGCTATAATCCACACCAATTCCATCTGTCATCTCCTTGATCAAATCTGAAACAGCTTTATCTGACTCACTTGGATTTATAAAATGGGTCATTCCAAAGGCTTCTCCCTTCTCTTTCTTCCATGGATTTGTGTCTATACCAATTATTTTAGTAGCCCCTTGCAATCTTGCTCCATTTAGAGCCTGCAATTATTATTATATACACAGTTACAGGTCTTCCAACTTTTAGGACGCAACTTTATTGACATAAATTTTCTTGGAAGTGATTTTAACGTTAGGAAAATTGTTACGGATACCCGAAAGAACTATCAATTTCATATAATTTGTTTGAAAATATTTGTGTAAAACTACTTCCGACTTCGAGCTAACAGATCAAGACAAGATTGATTAAGAGGTAAAGAAGAACAGAGGGCAACCATGCATACCCCTAGGCCAACAGCACCAAGACCCAAAACAGCCACATTTGATCCTTTTTCAACTTTAAAATCCTTCCAAGCTGCCCCAAACCCAGTTGAAAATCCACAGGAGAGGAAACTAGCATGTGAGAAAGCAATGGTTGGATCAATCTTGAGAACATAATTGGCATTAACAACCATGTACTCCGACCATGTTGAGCAGCTAAAAAGGTGATACAACTTTTGGCCTCTAATGGACATTCTTGAAGTTCCATCAAGCATTAGACCATGGAGGGTTAACGGGTAGGTTAGGCATAGATTGGACGCTCCTGATTTGCAATTGTCGCATTCTTCACACTCTCCAATGTAAGTTGGAATAACAAGATCTCCTTCGTTTATATCTTTTACTTCATCTCCAACACTCTCCACCACCCTGCAACAAATTGCATATATATCTCACCTTTGTTTAGTGGAAGCAATATTAAGTAATAAATTAATAAAATAGAAACAAACATTGTTGGGAAAAACAAGGAGAAT
>JANLJB010029614.1:0-16227 GCA_026212285.1 Bursera cuneata
GTGATTGTATGGTGTATGCATGCATATAACATGTTTTAGAACTGTATATTGTTAGGAATTCCTACTGGGCTGTGTTGCTTATCCCTTCTTCCACAGGTACCCAAGGTCAAGAGTCTAGCGGAGATGGTCCGGAGCTCACGTCGAGGATCTCGGACAGTCATGGGTTGTTGGGTAGTCAGAGTGAGTCCTTACTTTGTACTATTTTTAAACCGTATTTCCAGTATAAATGTTTTCGATTAAAACGTTTTATTTACTTTTACTTTATTTATTTACATAGTCACCCCTGGGGTTCCTGTATCAGGGATTCCGGGTCGTGACAGTTAACAACTTAGCAAAAAACTATAGACATCCAAGGAAGAGACGAACATCCCATGAACTAGTCAAGCTTAGTAACCCAAAACTTACATTGTCAAAAACTTGCAGGAGGTGGTGAAGCTTTTAGATCCAAGGAGATAGCCTAAGAGGCGAAGTGGGCTCGAGAGAACACTCTTCTAAGATAAATGTAATGCATGTGTCATTATTTGGTGCCCTGAAGTAAGAATTTTCATTTATTTATGATTATTAGTAAATTGAAAATGTCAATTATACCTTGGAGATCTTAAAGTTAATGAAACCGAGACTAACGGCTGGGGGTTCTGTAATGGTTTTGGAAAAGTTGGGAGTTTCCGTGATAGTTTTTAATATAAAGGGGCCCGGTAATTATCAAACTTGCAGGGAGTTTTAGAATTTTTAAAAATATTAGGGACCACAAAAAGCTTCCCCAAACCTGAAGGAATCCATTGAATTTTTGAAGGATATGTATATGCTGACTTCAACTGAACCCAAAGTTGGATTGAACACAGAACAGCCATGTTGATGTCGCCATCTCCTACTCTATCTCCACTGAGCCTCAACTCCAGACCCACTAATTTTCCACCTTTTCACACTGCTCTCGCCAAATCCATTTACCAGAAACGACTTCCCATGTTTCTTTTCTCTTACAGTAAGCTCTAACCACGTTGTTTCTCCTTTTATTACACTTTTATTTTCACTTAACAAGGAATTGAATGTACGTTGTTATTTTGTTTATTTATTTTTATCAGAATCAGGAGCTGGATTGACGAGTGAGGATAAGAAAGAGCTATTGAAGCGATACGGTCTTGACCCAGATGAGTTTTTATCTGAACCGTCCTCTAAGGTTGTCTTCAGAGGAACTTCAAGATTGAAGCTTGATGACTTTGTTGTGTTATACTGTTTACTAGTTTTGTACTTTGAATTGGGTTTTTAGTCAAGGAGGAGGAAGGAAGTGCAAAAGACAAGAAGAGGCTCAAAGCTTGACGTGGATGAAGAACCTCAGGAATCACGAACCACTCATAGGTTGCTGCAGGTATGCTTTTGCTTTAGTTCTTCTTGGTTTTAGTCTATGCAGCGAAATTATGAACAATAATGATAATATATGAGACATTAGTGCATTAGTTTTTCTTTCTTTATTTTGACAGTATTCAGTTGTTTATATACAAATAAATACAATTATAATAATTGTTCACTTTTTGGATTGCCTATGGGATGGAGCTAATAGCTTATTTGAGGAATGGTGATAAAATTGTGTCGTTTTCATGGGTTTAGGAAGTTTATGGATCAAGGCAATGTAATATGTTAACATAGTTCACTTGCACTACTTGATTGAGGATTTTCATTGATAGTGGTTTGCCCATGGCAGACGATTATGTTTGGCATTTTTGTTTTAAATGTTGCGTAAAGTTACTAAACCATGATATTGTTTGTGTTAAATAAAGTAGCTGGGGTATCGAAGAAAGATACCATTTCTGTTAATGTATTATTACATATGGAAAATGTTTTGTAGGAGGTTCAGTTTCTGTGGGAATAATGAAAATTGTTTGGGGTTTTATCTTAATTTGTAAATTGTAAGTTCCTTTTTGTTACTAACGTTGTACGAGTCTCTGTTTTTGGCCATTTTAGGTGCTTGGGGGAAAGGCTAAAAGAAAGAAGTTGCTGTCTCCGAAAGGCATGGATGTCCGACCAATGATGGAGGTTGTTAAAGGTGCAGCGTTTGATATTTTGCAGGTATTCCCTGCAGCACCATCTAATGATAATTGCTGGTTAGAATTTGGAAGATTCAGCTTTTTAACCTATTGTATTGGGTAAGAGTAATTTATTCTAGCTTTCTAGGTTGCCAGTGGCTGTCCTGCATACTTAAGGCCTGGTCGCTGGTTAGACTTGTACAGTGGAACTGGATCTGTTGGTATTGAAGCACTCAGCCGAGGATGTTCTGAGGTACCTCTACTAACTTAAGGCATGTATCATGATTGGATAAAATATAATTTTAGCTACTTTTGGCATTACCTTTGAAATTTGGCATGCCAATAAGATGATTTATGAGCTCATAAAATGTTGAACTTGGCTTATATGATACCAAGTCAGTGTAGGAATGATAGAATAAGATTTTTGAGATATTGTCTCCTTTTTCCATTTGCTTTTTTGTATATTTCATTGAGATATCTTTTTCTTATATTTGTGAATTCGTAGGTGCATTTTGTTGAGATGGACCCTTGGGTTGTTTCCAACGTTTTAAAACCAAACTTGGAGTGGACTGGCTTTCTTGATGTTTCTTCTATACATACAGTTCAGGTTGAAAATTTCATAGAACGAGCAAAGCAATTTGTAGGTTTGTGGTTCTCTCTCATTTTCTCTGTCTACCTGCTTAAATAATCTAACGAGATATATAGAAATATTAAGTCTCCTCAATGATGGAAATCATCCGGGATATTTACTTTTTCATTTTATGTCTATTCCAAAATACTGCATAATGGTGTCATTCCCTCTGATCTACAATTATTTCTTGAAGCTTTCATGTTAGGATAAATAAAGTCATCTTGGATCACATGAAACTTCCTTACCTTGTTGTAATATGTTTAAGGATCATGATACAGAAATTTTGCAGGGTCAACAGTTTCTAATGAAACATTGTTAGTGAATATTCAGCTAAGATCGAAATATCTGGGATCTCTTATGGTAATTTCTAGGTAGCTATAGGCTATTCTTGTTACTTACAGATCATCCAGTAAAGCACAGCTGATAATGGTGTAACACGTTGCTGTAATCCCAAAGCATAGTACTTTAACAGCCCAATAACAACAAGATAGAAGAAAATTTCTGAAATATAGAATGCTTGCACGTAATATACTACCATATTTGTCTAAGAGTCCAGGTCCTCAATGGTCAAACCTAAAATGACGATACTGATACTGCTAATTATAAAACTTGTTATAGATACTCATTCTATCATAACTGAATAATATTTTGTAAACTTTTGTTTATAATGCTACTACACTTAAATCCTTAGCACATAATTTTCCACTTCCTACGAACATATAAATTTTTTATGCATTGAATAAGGGGAAAAAGACAGAAGAAAATGCTTTCTTAAAAAACATTGGTAAGAATTAGAGAGTGGTTGGCTGAATTTTTTGTTTTGGTTTAATTATAATAATCTAACTTCTTTAATTACAATTAAGTTCCTCTTATATCCATCTTTATTGCAAATCAAAATTTGGTTGAGTGTAGGTAATGATGGACCATTTGATTACATTAGTGTTACACCTCCATATACAGCGGTGGATTATGGGGTATTGATGGATCAAATTTCAAAGTCAGCCTTAGTTGGAAACGATACATTTATTGTAAGTGATGATTTCTTTTTCTTCTGGATTTTATTTTATTACTTTTTATCTGTTTGTTTTTGCCAATTTTTCTTTTGTCTTCTAAATTTTCATGATGTAGGTGGTGGAGTATCCTTTAAGAACTGATATGCTGGATATATGTGGATGTCTTGTAAAGGTATTTCAAGGCTAGTAGTTAGTTTATCTACAAGCATGGGCCTTGTAGAAAGAAGGAAAAAAAAAACGATTAATGAATATCTGCTTTGTTTGTTATAGAATTGTATGATATAATTATATAATCTTATCTGAAGAATCAGTAGTAGCACATTAGCTGCTCAGAGAGAAGCAATATTGCATTGGAGACATGGTGTCAGTATGCTACATTATTTGATTCTGCAAATCTGACTTAAGTGATACAATATTTTTTTTATCATTTATGCATTTTTATTGGGTGTATGAAAAAAAATCCAGATAAAAGATAGACGGTTTGGTCGGACACATCTGGCAATTTATGGACCTGAGTGGGCACAGAAGAAGAAAAGGTCAGAAAGGACACTTCAAATTGTGGAATAAAAAGCTTGATTGCAATTGTGAATTGAGAAGTTGAATAGTGGGTGATACGAGGTTAACTGATTTTGCAATGGATATCAGTGAAAGCCATCAAAAATATCTAGAGGTTGTAAATTTCACCCCTTTCGACTTTGGGTCATACTCCTTCCTACTCTGCTTTAGCGAATTTTCATGGTAATTTTTTGTTATTGTCAGCACTGTATATGCATTTTTTTAAGATTTTAATTGTTTTCACATGTATCCTCGACATATTATGAGAACATTGGGTTTTATGTTTCAGGATGATTAGTTGGGATTCTTAACAAGCATGAAGAGATTGACCCAAAACCATGGTGTGTCAAGCTGACTTTCCTAGCATTATGAGAAACTTATAAACTTAATTCTCTATTTAGAGTAGGGTGATAAGTATATATCTGTTACTCACTTTTTCGCTGTATAAGATACGAAGTTGACCATTGTTGTTATAACTCATTGCCTATCAATCTTTGGTCAATTGTAGCTTTTTCAGTGCACCAGATATAAATTTATATATACTTTTGGATGCCAAATAGGTCATTAGTATCATGCTTTTCTTGCTTTGGAACATATTAGATGCAACATTTTGTTCGCTAAACATTAATTATTTACTGAATTTTTTGGACTGCCATATTTTTTGTAATTGTATACAATCCATAGGAAACCATGTCTGAAGTTCCACAGGAACCTTGCTTCATGAGATACAATCATTAATTAAACTTGTTGAACAGCTTGGGTACCTCCATAATAGTTTAATGTTTTAGCTTCAATTTTAAGCACTAATCAGTTTTGATCACCAGCCAAATCAAAACATTGCCTTCATCTATCATTTCTAGATTTATGAAATTAATTTGTGAACTTGGACTATAAATGACTATCCTAAGTTTGGGCTATAAATCATTATCCATATTTGCATAGTAGCTAACTTCTAAATTTAAAGGTATATTTTACATTAAAATTTAGTGTCTTTAGTGTTCTTCATTTTTTATTGTCCGAAAAAGATAACTACTCATAACATCACAATGAGGTTTGGGAAGTTCGATATGTAATTAATGGTAAGACCTTTTTCTCTTGGTTGGGGGAGCGCAAAAGATATTCCAATCACAATTCACCTTAGATCTGCCACTTTAAAAAGGAGGAGAAATACCATTTGGCTAGAATGACTTGTTTTGTGAGAAAGTTGGTTCTTCCTGTTTTCCTTTGAATTTCTTGAAGTTTTCTAATCCAATGATTGGAGTATGATTTGTAATCCTTGATAGAGTGACACTCACTTGGAGCTTGTTTTTGGAAAGCATGTACAAGGCATTGCAACTAACCCTACCTGCCATACTTTTTAAATACTAAGGAGCTTGCTTAAAGCACATGTTTATGCATATAGCATATTTTGTTTTCTATAGCACAAGATCAACACTGGGTCCTTCCAACTCAATGTATTTACAATTAAAATGCCTTACTCGTGCATTATAGGAGATGAATCGTATTCAATGGTACTGTGTGCAAAAGTAGGAAATCTGTAAAGAGAAGGGGACTTTAATTTCACTGGGAAGATGGACCCTTGAATTGATACTTTGAGTTGAAAAAGATGTAACACTTACTTTTTTGTTCATTTATTATAATTCTTCCAAGACAAAGGAACTTGCTTATGGAAGAAGAAAAACTTGAAGGATTTTCCTGTGCTGCACTTAGTGGAAAATGCTCATATTAGACTAAATTGAGCATCAATTCAAGGTGGATTTAGGTTAAGGTTCTATATCTTAATCTAGTTCATTGTAGAACCCAATAATCCTCCTACATTCATGACACTCGAGTAAATCAGGGATTGAATTGCTACGTATATTTTGAAGTTCATCAATTTTTCTTAACAATATTCAATAGATTTAAGACAGAATCAGTTTTGTGTCAGGTGGGATCAGTTATAATTCTCTAAGGATATTGTTGGGGATACAATTTCCTGAGTTAACTGGTGACAAGTATTACTACCTCATTCCTTTTTATTTTAGATTTGGATGTTGTGTCTATTCTTTTCAAATACATAATGGAGTCTTGTCTTTCCCAGAAGCTTTGAAACTTCTTCTCAAGTATGCATGATGTTTTTTCACTGCAGACTTATATTTTCTGTGTCTTGGGTCATAATATGCGGTTTTCCTTTCATTATCCTTTGTATTATAAGCTTTCTTTCTCCTTCTCCTCCTGCCCCTACTCCTCCTTTTTTGGTTTCTTTATTATCTCTTGTTGGAGACTGAAAGTATTATTGATCATAGTGGGAGTTGGGACCATTCAAGGAAATTTTTTTTGAGATGATCCCTTGGTGGGACCTAATAAATGGGTATACATGAACCAACTGGTGAAGAAAGAATTGTGACCTTTAGCAGACCTTACGTTTCCCACATGATTGAAAAGAGTTGTCCTGCAATTATCATTGAACTACATCACTTTAGGGGGAATCCCAAACTAAAGTTTGTGATTTATTCATAAAATCATATCTTGCTCTGACAATGACAGTTTTCCATTTTGTCCCTCTTGAAACAGTGACAAGAAGGCTCTTTGGAAGTCAGATCTCACAGCTAATTGACACTTACTATTAGAAACTATGGCATGAAAGTTTTTCTGATGGCAGTACTTCGGATCTTCATACAACCAAATTGATTTATGCAATGAGGCAGCTAGAATATAGATCCATTTTCAACTTATGAGACTATTAGATTTGTGATTGACCAAATGTACCCCATTAAGCTATTCATTATTATCTTAAACAATGTGCTTTTAATTTGTTTGGTGCTTTAAGTTATTCCGTGCTTTGCATTATGTTTTCGATTCCATGGCCTGCTCTGCCACTTGGAATTGATGGAGGCATCTCCTTCAGCAAGCACTTTCTAGGTGTTTTCTTATGGTATCACGGCATTGCTGACACTGGCATAGTGTCAGCGAGGAGTCTTATATTATAACTGACGGTGTATACTTGTACTTTTATTTTATAGCCCATTGTAAGTCCAGAAAATTGGGGAATATACTATTTCTGAATATTCTATGGAGTTACTCATCTTGTTGATGTAAACAGTAGCTGAATTATGTGCTTCTTTGATTGTCTTGTGACTTTCTTGGCATTCCCTTGCTTTGTCCTTCTTCATCTTGGTACATTGATTTCGTAAACTATGTGAAGCTTTTTTCTTTGAAAAGCTTTCGAAGTTTTTTCCAGACTCATTGCGTAACAATGGAGCTTGTTCAAAGCGTGATAAACTCTCCCTTTTGTGAACAGTATGGAATGCTTTTGTGTGTGGGTTGTGATGGAGTAAGAATCTCAACGTACTGCAGTCTCTTTTGTGGGAGTGCGTATGGCATATTCTAATGATGAATGGTTTAGTCTATTATCTAAGCTGCCATGGTCCATTTGTGACATGCTAAAAAAGGGGGCCAGAACATTTATTGTCACAATAGCGTTGTGACTGAAAAAGCTCCAGAGCAAGAAAAACAAATTGTTGCCTCTCATAACTGTTTCTGTAGTGTTCCATTTTGTTCCCTTTTACTTTAGTGGGATTCTTGAAGAATGTTAAGGCATCCTTCCTTCCATAGTTTGCCTCCAACAGTTAAGAGTTTTTCACTTGGAAGATAAATTGGCCAGGCTTATCATTATCATCTATGTCTCTTGTTCTGGGTCGGTCCATTTAAGGCTGATCTCAATGGAAAATAAATGAGCCACTTAACAAGAAAGAGAGAAGCAACAGGTCCTGGCTGCGTGGAAGCCTCCTTTCAGTTATTTCTGTTGTATTGTTTTCGAAAACATCTGTTTGAGAATGTCTAAATATGTTCATAATTAGCTTCTTTTCGTAGGTAAGTTGGTTCTTTTGTCCATTATTTGTAATGCCACCGTGGAGAAAGGAAGTTTAGTATTCTCGCTATTTGGCAAAAATCTGGCACTTCTTGAATCCAACTTGCTCCTTATGGGTACGAAACCCTATGTGTTTTCAAAGCTTATAGTACATTAGAGTTAGGGGAAATAGTGAGGTCCCCCTAATTGTCGCTTCGTGAAATTCCACAAACCAAAGGCAAGCATAGGGGGCTCCAATGGACCCAATTAACATATAAAGCAACAAGGGTAACAAACTTTTCCGTTTTATCGGTCATGCTGCTCCTCTCTGTGTCTTTCTCAATTGTGTTGTGTCTATTCTCCCACCTTTAAATAGAACCAATCACTCACCCGCCAAGTTAAAAAACATCTCAAGATACTTGTCTTGTCCACCTTGCTTTCTCTTCACATCCTTCTTCTGTTATCTCGTAGTTTGACAGCTTCATATACATTTTTCTCCTCTTTAATTAACACTAGCATGGTTTTCAGTTTCTTGTCATATTTTTTGAAGGTCCAGCCATTTTTCTTCATTGGAAGGTCGTGGTAGCTTGAAGCTTAGCCGGTTATACTCAGAGATATGAGGAGTCGTGGCTGGATTTTGAGAGTTTGTTTTGGAGCAGTTGTATTCTTTACAGTAGTTTGGCTTTTGTTTGTTGGAATCTTAGCAAACCATGCAACCACAACCGCTAGCACAACAGTGACAGTACCCTCAACTGAAATTTTGAAGCAGCCGAGAAATTTGATTCAAAGAGAGAAGCTTCATGTTCGTCAGGACTTGGATCTTAACTATTTTAGCAAGAGAAGAGTACCAAATGGTCCTGATCCCATTCACAACAGGTACATATCTTTCCTTATATTCAACATATCTGCATATTCTCCCATTCTCCTGTCCAACGAATATCAAAAAATACGGATTATTAGTCTAACTTGTGATATCTTGAACTTACACATAAAAATGTGTTTATTCTTATAAGAAACTGAAAATATAATTCTTATGCATTAAAATCACTGCATAATGATACTAAGTTTCTTTTTTTTTTTTTGGGCATGTCTTGTGGGGGTCTTAGTCTATTAGAAGAACAATGTATTACATAATGCAAAAATATCTGTTTATTCTTTGTTTATAGTATGATATCTGGGAAGTAAAGGACACATCATAAACTCATTTGAAATGCATGGAAGCAGGCAGATAATGGTGTTAGTCTTTACTCTTTAACTAAAGTTTCTTTAAAAATCAATCTTTCTCTTATTTTGATGAGGTAGAAAAAAAGACATTGGGGAAAGCACTTGACCACTTTAGATATGTGGAAGGAGGGAAGATAATAATTTCTTTTCCATTATATTGAATTTCAAATAATCAAATAATCAAATAAACAGTGAAGATCTGTTGTGTTGTGCCACTTAACTAAACTATACTAAAACTAATTAACAATTACTTAACATTCTGAAACCACCCTGAAAGTCTTTATAATTTTCGGAAGTGAAACTCCTTTCTGGCAAAAGGCTTCCACTTTGTACTTATACACCCACCAATTATGTACTTTCTGGCAAAAGCATACAATGGGAAGTGAACAGTGATAATAATTAACATCACAAATGATGATCTCTCTCTCTCTCTCTTATTCTGATCTTCTGGTGACATGTGTTTCTTCAGGAGAGCAGCAAAGTGCAGACAACCACCAGGGAGAGTCTGAGAGTGGATGAGAAGAAGCTTCAAACTTCTATAAAAAGACAATGTACAAGAATTCTTATATTTCAATGCTTTATATATCAACTCTTAAGTTGAGATGTGTTCTTGTTATGGCCAAACTTTGAGAGCTCTATTTCTATTGCTAGTATAACCAGGCTGCAATAATTCAATGCACGCTCCAATCTTATAGCTTTGTAAAGTTGATTGCTGGTTAAAAGTTTTGGAAGAAAGAAAGTTTTTAGTGTTTGAGTGAGTGTAAAGGATTCATGGGTATTCAAACAACTTGATCACCTTCTCCTGCCCACCAAAAAAAAAAAAAGTACAAAATCAACTTTTAGAGCAGACCCACTAGCATTTTGTTGTCCTTTGCCAATTCTTTTCTGATAGATTATGGATAAGTGTTCTTTAAACATTTTCTATAATAGACCAATTTGATAATGCATGAAAAGAAAAATGGATCAAAATCCGAGAAAGGAGATGTGTAGGATTGTAAAATGTTTAATATTTTATAAATAATATATATATATATATATATTAATCTTTATGATTATTTATTGGGTTGGCTTTCTTTCTTTCGCGCTAGTAGTGCATGTCTTGTGTATTGTGTTCAACACTTCCACGTACAATGAAAGCAATACCCATTAACTAAAGGTGCTCAATTCTCGAAATATATATATTTCTTCCTGAAATCTGAAAGAGATTTATTTAGGGAGAAAACAGATGTTCTATGATCTGTTCAAAGTGAAAACAAAACATAACAAAGCAACAAGACATTTCTGTTCATTGCTTTTTCTTTCACTTTTATTTTATCTTTCTTTGCTTCTTTTTCTGATTTTGATTTTGAATGGTTCGAGAATCAAAGACTCGGTCCAAAGTAAATTTGAGGGCCTTTTTGTTGCATGGGATGGGAGACAGATTCCCATCTCGTGCAGTTCTTTTGCTTCAAAGCTATTTTAACTCTAATCATATACTCCTCTTAAGGGCCGGCTCAGTCATTCATTATTAAAGTTACCAATTGATAGTTGAGTTAAAATATATTTCAAGTGCTTTTATAAAGAGCTTTTGTAAGTAAAAGCACTTTTTATTTGTTAAGATAAAAATTATTAAGCACTACTAACTATCAATTGTTTTTCTTAATATACATTAATTACTCTGTTTCAACCCACAATCATAATAGAAATGCAAAAATGTTTTTAACTGTTTGCAAACTTTTTTTTTTTTTGACACTCTCTGACACAATCTAGATTTTTTGGGTTAAACGATAATCAATTTCAATTAATAAGTTAATTTTCGTAGGTTAGAGATTGATTTGAAAAAAGATTCCCCATAAAGGTCACTCCACTTAATACTTTATGAAAACCTGAAATCTCTACATGTTCTAATCATGATAATTTTTTGTATGAGGATTTTTGCTCTTAGTTGCATTGAATTTCTTCTTGTTGAAGGGAATTTTGGGTGTAACTTGACAGGAATATAGAGTATGCAAAGTTAAACAAACCAAACCAAAAGCAAATAGAAAATGCAATCACAGCTTATGATGCTTGTTGACCAAACTTGATGGAGAGTTCTTGTGACTCACACAAAACCTACCTGTAACCAGTCTTCTATAAAGCAAGATTTTCAAGGAGAGAGATAGCTTGGAAATATTAGGTTGAGGTCAAGAATGTCAGGAACCTAATAGACCTCTTTTTTTGGTCCTATTTAACTTTCACTTGTTGTCTACGCATGGGAAAAAGATTACAGGAAAGAACCCACCTCAGTTTTCATCCTGGAAGACATCCAGTAATCATCAGGAGTTGCTTCTGGATAAACATTGCGGGAAGTTTTGCACAATTTTCATGTTTAAATCTCTCTATTGTTTTAACGAAGTTTCTTTGAGATTAGTGAGTGTTGCATCTGATTTATATCCATCATTCTATTTTGCTCCAAGTGTCTAACATTATAGACTGTGGCATTGAGGTCGATTTCCTCCCTAAACACATCCAGTAATCATCAGGAGACAACGTAAAAGGAGTTGTTGCTTCTGGGAAAACGTTGCGGAAAGTTTTGGGTTGAAGCACCAAATCCATTATATTATTCAAATTTACTAATTTAAAGAACTGTTTTCTCTGTTTTTGGTGAAGTTTCTCCAAGATTAGTAACTCTGGCCCCTGATTTTATCCATCATTGTGTCTGAGTCTGGGAGTATCTAATCTACTGTTGGTGTTTCTCAAAGATTTCCAAAACGGTTTCTTCATTATGCACTGAAGAGCTCAAAGTGTCAATGTGAACGATTTCAAAGTAAACAGTCAAATAGTGTCCCCCCTCCACTCTTTTCAAATAGTTTATGATGCATCTCCATAAACTAGTTGGTCTGGATTACAGTCCCTATCAATTATCAACTTGAAACTTGACTGCCCATTAGGCGACAGACTCATGTAGTAATAGAGTAACACCCATAGAGAGTAATTAAATAGCTTATATACATGTGTTGAAGTGCAGCATTAGTGCTTCAGTAATGCATTGTAGAGTAATGTAATGTAGTGACGGTGATGAGAGCAAAAAGAAGGTTCTACTCAGATTTTTGAGATCGGTATTAGATTTACACAATTATTCAGACAGAATAATTATTAGATTGCTGGCTAAAAAGATCACTGTCAATTGTCTACAGCACTGACAGAGGTGATCTGTATCACTAAATTGCCTTTTCAATTTGTTTCCTCAGGATGCGCATATGCTGCTGCACCAAGAAAACAGCTTAAAACAACAAATAAGAAGGCAAGATCAATTTAGAGTTCTGGCCTATAGTTTCTTCCAGAAGCAAAAATCATTTTCTTGATTCTGCTCATAACTTGATTTGGGTCAAAAAAAATATAAAATTGAAGATCTCTTGTGTGGAAAGCAAGTAGAAAGAGTGGCACATTGTTCAGAAATTTAAAAAAGGAAACAGTCTGCACATTGTTATGGTGAAGGAGTATTAATGCATTGTCTTTATGAACTAGATTTTCTTTTCCAAGGCATCTTATGATACTTCTTGAACGGATTGAGTTGTTGACAATTAGAACTAGATCATGAATGATCCTTCAGTAATTTTTCATCTTAAATGCAGTAGCATTTTTCTCTGTCAACATTGCACATACACTCAGATACAATGTACAGAGGTAATTAGAGCATACACGCCAGGCTCCATTCATTTCATCACCCAATTGTCAAATATTTCTTTCTGAAATCCTGGAGACAACAACATGACAAAATCTGAAGCTTAAAAAGACCATACCAAACACAGAAGAAAGCAATTTGAGGTCCTTAACCAAAAATATTATCTTTTTTTCTTTTTGAGACATACTTTTACAGGCATTGAATTGTACTTCAACTTCATTCCTCTTTCAAATCAAACTTATAAAGGGGGACGAAAAATTTATGATGGAGAACAAGAAATAGTTCATAGTAGGATAAATGTCAAACAAATAGATTTCTTAGCATTCAAGAATTACAGTTCGACATGATTATTGTTTCATACCAAAAAAAAAGAAGATAAGCAGCAAAAATGGAAATTGAACCATTTACATTAAGGGCCTTTGAGTACTTACCACAAACTATATAACTTCTGCATGACAAAGTGTTATCAATTTTGCCATGCTTCTCCCATCTTTATACTGAATCATTATCTTGCCTGAGAAAAATTAATGGAAATTCATCATACCGTTCTGAGAAACCATTTTTCTCAGAAATGCCATCCAGTGATTGATAAACCTGGTACATTGACCATCTGTCCTTAGGCCTAGTGACCACACAATTACATGCAATTTTCAGAAACTGCAAAATGTCCTCATCATATCCCCTTCCACTGATAGCTTTGTCAATGGCATCCTTAACTCTGCCAGAAGTAGAGAGCTGAGTGACCCAATCTACTAAGTTGCTCTTAGATCCCTCCTCAGCAGCACTGACTTCCAGAGGCTTTTGCCCAGTAACCAACTCCAGAAGAACAACCCCAAATCCATAAGTGTCCCCCTTCAATGAAGTCACCATAGTGCTAGAGTACTCCGGAGCTATGTAACCCAATTCACCGAAATCTCCATTGACAAAACTGCTCTCATCTGAAGAAGTCATAAGCCTGGCCAATCCAAAGTCCATTATCCTGGCATCAAATTCCTCATCAACAAGGATCACATTTGAGCATATGTTTTGATGCAGGATTGGAGGCTGGCACCCATGATGAAGCCAAGCTAGACCCCTGGCTGCACCCAAACCAATCCTGAACCTAGTTGGCCAATCCAGTGCGTTACTGGTTCCATGCAGCAAAGAATACAAAGTCCCATTTGGCATATACTTGTATATCAACAGCTTCTCCTCCTCCACAAGACAAAACCCCAAAAGGGGTGCCAAATTTGGATGCCTTAGCTGTCCTAGTCGATTCATCTCTGAACGAAATTGCTTCTCACCAAGTTTACAAGTATTCAGACGCTTGACTGCAAGCACTGACCCATCAGGAAGCACGGCCTTATAGGTAGTCCCTGTCCTAGTCGAAATTATAATATTTTCAGCATGAAAATTGTTTGTAGCAGCCATCAAATCAGCTAATTTTACTTTCACAAGTGGCTTCTGAAACAATGAAACTTGAACAAGCTTGTGAGCCCTCAACCTCTCAGCCCAGCGGCTATCATCATCTCTCCCAATTCCATACCTTCTCTTCCTCCTCCTGGCCCATCTCAAATGGTACCAACACCACAGCCCAAATCCTAACAACAAGGATGCAGCAGCGCCAAAGACTCCAGCAGCTATTATGATTGCAAGATTCTTCTTGCTCAAGCCACCACACTTGGACAAATGTCCCCCACAGAGTCCACTATTTCCATCAAATTCGGCCTTGTCGAATTTATCAAAGAATGAAGGCAGAGTCCCTGTGAGATCATTATTAGCTACAGAAAATTTCTTAAGTCTACCAAGCTTGGACAACTGGTATGGTACAGGCCCTGAAAGACGGTTATTTGAAAGAATCAAATTGTTCAAATAAGTACAGTTGCCAAGATCAGGAGGGATAGGACCTGAAAGATCGTTGTTGGAGAGATCAATAGTTACTATATATGGCAACCAAGTGCATATTTGGGGAGGGATCGAACCAGACAATTCATTAGAAGATAGATCCAGCTTCTGCAGGCTCTGACAATACTGTAAAGCTGGAGGAACCTGACCTGTCAGTTTCATTTCACGAAGTTCCAGGCTGAGTATCCGATTTTCCCTGTCGTTCCAACATGAAACACCAACAAACTTGCATATGAAACCAATAGAAGAGTTCGCAAAACTCCATGAACTCAGCTTCCCCTGAGGGTCATGTAGAGAATTATTGACACCTTCCAAGCACTTCACGTCATCCTCAACAATAGCTGACCATGCAAAAGGCAGACAACCAATCTGGGTTATCAAAACTAGCAAAAGGATCCTCGGATAGCTTATAACGCGGATTTGAACCTGCATGGTGAACCTGAACCAAAAGACTTGATAAGAGTTTATGAACTTATACACTAGAATATAATCTCTTCATTAATTGGTTTATATAATAAACAAATTATTTGGATGGAAAGAAAAATTCATTGACATACACAAAGAATATTCAAGTTTACGCGTAAGAACTTTAGAATGGTTAGAAAAGAAGTTTAATAAAGGGTCAATGACTTTGATTAACAGACAATTACTAGGAGACTTGCATGTGATACTTGTTTCAATTTCTACTTTTATGGGGAGTGCTTTTTTATAACCGGTCAATGGTTTGTGTGTGATTGATGATTACAGCTTCTTTGACTAAAAGAGGGGTTTACTTGAGAGTTTTTGACTAATTAGTTGTGGTCAGGTCCGTGGAAAATGGGCTAGTTGGACACTGCACTTGAAAAAATATTTTTTTTTAAATAATTTGCGTATTTTAATATATGAGTGTATTACTACATTAGTTTTATCATGGAGATTTTGCTTTTGATGAACAGCCAATCAAATCTCTAGAATTTGGGTCTGCACACACAATTTGCCACACTGCCACTCATATTTTCTTTATTTGTAAGTGGAAAGTGTTTGTCTTGTATGGTGAGTAGTGACTTCATGACCAGTACCCTCCAAGGATGAATGTAGAATAGGTTTTTTTTAAGCATGTTTAAAGGTCGGGGTATTTGGGTCCTCAGGAGTAACATATTAGCTCCTAAATACACTATTGGATTGGTAAAATATCTTAATATAAGATGAAAACTTATATAAACCTTCAAATTATAAAATATTTATTGATATGACGTCTCATAGTTAAACGATTGTATATGTAATTATTGTAAGATAGATTTTCTCTTCAATATAATTTTTGATCCAATAATTGTTGGGAATTCTATCACTCCTTGAAGAACACCCTTGGATTGATGCCGACAAAGTAAACCCAATTTGGAACTACTAAGCACAGCCTCCCACAACCCAAACAGAAGAATCAATAACAA
>JANLJB010029615.1:0-16402 GCA_026212285.1 Bursera cuneata
TGCCAGTTTTTCTTCACTCCATATGTTTATTTTATATTCATTATGGCATCAACTGAACTTTCCAAAAAAAAAAAAAAAAAAAGAATAAAAATTGAAATCAAATAGAAGTGCTAAAAATTTCTATAAAACATTTAATGTCATGTGACAAAAATACGGTAATTTAGCAAAATTAAACAATGTGATGTGACGAAAATACAAGTTGAATGTGGCAATATATATATGTGACATTAGCCTATTTTTACAATTTTATGAAAATAAGTGTTTTTGTACTTTATCAGTTCTATAAAGGATCTTGCAAAACAAGACTGAGTTTTACCCATGAATGTTCTAACAGAAACTTTGAAGCATCCATTTATTCACATGCTAGCATGTAGAGACTAGAGAGTTGGAGGGAGTCGCATCGCTGGTGCACCTGGAGGTTTAAATTTAACGTATTGTCTTGGTGTGGCATAGATTTTGTTCATAATGGACGCATCCCCCATACTCGAATCCAAGACCTTTTAAGTTCAAGGCATTCAAGTTGAATACTATTGAGCCACTGTGGTTCAATGGTACTCACCTTGAACTAGTGCACTTGGAGGACTACACTCCGAGCCATGGCCGGTGTATACACTCAAGGTGTTAAACACCTTAAACCTATAAGGTTTTGGGTTCAAGTGTGGAGGACGCGTCTATTGTGAACAAAATCCGGTGGAGGCCACCTCTTAAGGCCTACAAGTGCACCTGGAGGGGGTACACTTTAGGCGATGGCCCGTGGGTGCATCCAAGGTGTTACATTTTATGGTTTACCAGAGCCATGACTTCAGAGGGAGGAACTAGTTAAAAATGTGAAATGGAAGAAGAGGAAGGATACTTTTCTACTTTGGCAATAATTAATCATGTGTTTTCCTATTTGAGGCCAAAACTATTACTTTTTATATAAGTTTAAATGTTAAATAAGTTCTAGATTGCACAATTTGTTACTATATACAAGTCATAATGAAGATCTTTTAAATTTTAAGGTAAAACTTAAATAAAGAAAAGATGGGAATCTTAAAAGAATTATGCTTTCTTCATAATTAAGACGCAGCTGATGACCAAATTCTTTTGGATAGTTAACAATTGATCATATGATGTGTTTTGAATAAATATAAATATAAACAGTATAAAGACATTTTGGTTTAGAGTTATAGGTAAAACTCAACTCATATATATATATATATATGTTAAAAAAAAAAAACTGAAATATTCCACAATATATATCTTAGCATAAAGTAAATTAAGCATACCATCATTTTGGCGCGTTTGGACTTCCGAGAATTCTTTTGTCATGTAGATCTCAACGGCATTGACGATGGGTGGGGGATCTGAACTCGCATTCTTTCTCATTTCAATAAGCATACCTCCTTCTATGGATGCTAAGTCATAGATACTAAACATTTCTAAGTAATCAAGACGAAAAGAATCATAACACAACCCCCCATTACAATACATTTTCATTTCTCTGGTCTGGTTTAAGACCTCAACTTCAGCAAAGTGAAAGTATGTATAATATTTGAAACCTATTTCTCTGGGCAATCCCCACGTTTCCCAGGGAAAGATCAAGTCCTTATCAACGTTTACTGGTCTGATAGCAGTACGCATCACAGCGAGTGGGAGTTGGAAGTCAGTAACACCCAAAATCCGGCCATCATCGAGCATCAATGTTTCCATTCCAGCGTAGTTTTTCGGCACCCAAATGCGATCATATATATCATTTGGATACCTATTGAAACAATAATTTAAGTTTAATAATGCATAAAAAAATTACATCTACACCTTAAATATTTCAATGTTAAAATATGATTTACCTGACAGATTGATTCGACGTAGACCCTAAATCATATCGCTTTTGGAGTATAAGCGACTCAGACGGGCTAGCCGTTGTATAAATCGAGCTATTCAAAAGCCTAAGCTCTAGTGATGATATGAAAGGTGTTCCACTGCCCGTATCCAGAAGACAGACAAATATGTTATTTGTTGAAGGGACGTGTGTGATCTCGGTAGTGAAAGTACTGGAAGCATTGTCCAACATTATCGTTTCCCAGAGATTAATTCCCAGATAAAGATCAAATTCTGGTACAACGCTTTGGCTGTCATAATTCCCATACATGAAACGGGCTCTGATCAAATACTTATTTTTTTCCTCTTGTGAAGATGGCTTAAGCCTGTAACAATTTCTTTTACTACCTTCATCAGGGAAACTTCTGACATTCTTAAATTGCCGTTCAAGGTCAGGAGTGTGGAATTCGGGTGATATACTTCCTGGTGTTCCAGTATCAATAAAGCTTTCATCTGAATTGTACTTTATGCCAGTAGTCTCATCATTATACTCAGAACCCGCTTTTATCCCGCAATCTATGCTAATGAAGCCTGGAAAGGAGGGAGAGAGCAGGCTTAGATATTCATTCAAATGTGGTTTTGCTTATAGTAAATGTTATCGAGGATTAAACCAAGGTAAACACATGCATAGATAAATTAACAAAATGCTTGCTACGAAGAAGCTTAGAAAGTTCATACCTGATTGATCCTGAGCATGAATCAATACTGCAAGAGTGAAACCAGCTGCGAGCAACGCATGGTGGAAGCTCTTTAACATCTCCATCACCTTCTAAGTTTATTTGTTCTCAAGTGTAGTGTATATGATTAAGCGGATAACTCATATCATATATATAGAGTATTTGCCGTTTACTATGAATGGATTAATTTGATTAATTAATGGGTAGGGCTATATGAAACCCAAATATGTTATAACACTCATTTTTTTTTTTCTAAATACACCTACTATTTCAGATTTAAATAAATCCATTTTTAACCAATAATTTAATAATTTTTAAATCAATATAACCAATAGAATTTATATAGTTTATTATTATATTAATAGAAATTATTATAAGAATAAAATCAATAAATTCATAACCTACATGATCTATAATAAAAAATATGTATATTAAAGCTCATAAATTTTTTGAGTTATGAGTGTTGATTCCAAGAATTTTATAGTATACAATAGTATATAGCATAAGTAAAGGTAGAGAAAATGATTTTTTACAGGATATTCCTAACCAATTCGATTGGCCCACTGCACTAATTGTGCCATAAATTCCTTTACTTGTATTGATGTTAGGCGTTGAAATGGTGCAATCGTATTCATGCGATGGACCCCTAGCCATTGACCTAATTAATTATTTTGTAGTCAAGCTGCCAAATAAATTCACATCCCACTTGTTTTTTCGTGACGGACTATTACGTACTATCATGTTAAAGTATTTAATAAACATAAATATTATATATATATAAATTCTTCGTTCAAATTAACTCGACTGAGTAGAAATCAGTTACTCAGCAGAGCTCCCGGCCCTCTTGAAAATTACGTGTTATACTGTAGTAACCCAGATTTTCGGAAAAAGTGGTTTACAAGATGTGAGTGAAAAATTTTAAAGTAAAAAATCATAAAATGATGTATTTTTTGCTTATATGGGGTGACATGGACGTGACGATGTCGTATATATGAGTATTTGAAGGTTTTCAGGAGTTTTCAAAAAATTTGACTAAAACGTAATTTTATGCGGGCTATATGATTTCTTGTCTTTAGTATTCAATGTTCGTGTTTTGAGGGTCACATGAGTAAGAGATAGATGTATTTAGGTTGGTATCGAGATGTTGGGGTGTCGGGATGGATTTGTGAAATTTTGAAAGGTTTAAAAAATTACAGAAACACCCCCAGAACCCAAATTTGATTTAAATGGCGAAGTGGCCTAGAACATTCAGAACTCTACGAAACATCCCTGCTAGCTGAAAAATAGTGCTCACTGCCGTCGCCGGTGATCGTTTGTATTCCAAGTGAGTTAGCTGCCGTGGTCGGTGGCAATGGAAACCTCTCGGCCAACTGATCATCGTGGTACACTCCGATCACCGGTACATTGCCAGTGCCGTTGCATTCAACTCGTCGAGATGATTTCAGTGGTGGTGGCTGTTTGCTATTCCCGATTGTCGATCATTTTTTCGATGGAAGGATGCCTTCCACGGTTGTCGTTGGATATTTACTGGTAGCCCCCTACAGCTTCAAGCTTTAACACCTGTACCCCATCAAGACCCCCTATAGTTTGGATCTTGGCAGTTAACCCCCTACCATGTATTTTACCAAAGACCCTCAAGGGTTTACAGGTTAGCGATCTCACCCCTACTTGGTTGAATTATGTATAATTTATGGATTTACGGAAACGCCTTCGAGGTGTAAAATATCATTTTAACCCTCAGTTTTCGTTTTGTATATTTTGTCCCTATGGCTCCGAGGACTAATTCGGAACGCTCGGGACGTATGGATTTATGATACGGATGAGAAAATGAGAGAAAATGAGGTCAGGGAGCGACGATATGGATATCGAGGTAGGAATTTCTATGTGCGAGTTTCCGTTTCATTTTAAATGAATGTAAATGTGAAATGTGAAATGTATGCTATATGTATGTTTATCGATGTTATGTATGTTTGTATGATGCGTGAGTAGTATGCATGTGATCTAGGAGCCGGGATGGGACCATTGTATGAATGTGTGATTGTATGTGATGGGATGGTTGGGACACGAGAAAACATGTGTGACTGTATGTTTGATTGGATCGTTAAGACATGGAGGATACATGTATGACCATATTTGATGGATGAATAAGGCAAGGACAGTACAGGGGAAGTATACGTGCAATCATACACAATTGGATAGATAGGATACGGTAGAATATGGATGGTTACAATTGGTGGGACGGATGAGATATAGATGATACGTGAATACATGTATTTATTGAGATGGATGAGATACGGATGATACATGTGTAAGCACGTACGATGTGACAGATAGGATATAGACCATACACGAGTGCACGTACGATATCGAGATAATAAGACATGAGTGAAATGTGGGTGATAATGGCCATGTGGGTACTAGTAACTGAATGATTGTGTATGAAAAATACATAATGGATATTGGGATGGGCCTGGTGTGGAGCACCAGACCTTATGGAAATATGGGTGGTGTGACATGTACAAAATTAAGGCATGGAAACAGAAGTAAGACACGCAAATGTAATGAATTACAGGTATGTGATGTACATGTGTAGACGTGAGGACTTACCAGCTTGTACGTTGTAATCCTATGATAAGAGGACTAACCGATTAATACGCAGTAGTTCAGTGTGATAGGGATTGCCTTGCCTTGTGAGAAGGATCCCGATGTGATTGATATGAATAGTGTTAGGCCTTAGACGGGTCTGAATGATCTGGGTCTACAGAAAACACTAAAGTGTGATAATATGATATTGTATATAAATGGGTTGTGTTAGGCCTTGGGTTGGCCCAGCTGATCTGGGATCCAAGGAAAACACCCTTTTTTATGAGTACAATGCTAGGCTTTAGGTTGGCTTGATTGATCTAGGATCCAAAGAAAACACTGTTGAGACAATGGCATGAGTGTTAGGCCTTGGGATAGCCAATTGATATGGAGCCCAAGAAAAACACCCCTGATATGATTCGGGTGTTAGGCCTTGAGGTGACCAGTTGGTTTGGAGTCCAAGGAAAACACTCATGTTGTGATACTAGTGTTAGGTCTTAGGTAGCCGACTGATTCGGGGCCTAAGAAAAACACTAGGTTAAAAATTTGCATAAAATGTATGAATGCGTCACGTGCAGTACGACGGTTGTGATTGAATGGAACTCTCTGATAGTGAAATTGGTATGTATGTGAGTAAGTATTGAAATGGTTGAGTATGTTTGGATGTAAGTTGTCTGATGCATGCTTGGATGTTAAAATGTTATGGAACTGTGTAGTTATAGAAATTCCTATTGGGTTGTGTTGCTCACTCCTCCCTCCACAGGTATTTGAGGTTAGGAGTCAAATGTTGGTGATCTGAAACTCCCGTAGAGGATCTCAGATGGTATTGGGTATGTATGGGTAGTCGGAGTGAGTCCTATATATTTATTAAAGAAAAAAGTTTGTAACTCATTTTTCAGTGTAAATGTTTTATTTTAAACGTTTTTATTGCTTTTATTTTATTTATTTATATAGTCACCCTCAGGGTTCCTGTATAAGGGATTTCGGGTCGTGACATATAAACTCAACAAAATGAGTATATGTTTAACCACGTCAGAAAACTTAGCTAAGATGAACATATGAATGCTACAATAGAAGACATATGATAAACTGTCAAATATGGAATTATCAAGTAAAAAAAAAAATTATTATTGAGATATCTAATTAATAAACGTGGCAAACACCCATTGTTGATCAGTAGGACTAGTGGAGCCAAAAATTAAACAAACTACAACGTGATTGACGGAGATACATAACTATTAGTACTTTTTTCTTCTAAATTCCTAACCTCAATTGAACTAAAGGAGGGTTTGAGACTCGCCCTATCATCCTTCCTTACATGAAAAAAATGCTACCTTGTTACAGGGGATTTAGTTTAGTACTTAAATTTAGATGGACCATTACAATTTGTATCAGAAATACGTATTTAGACGACTTAAAATGCATGCAACATCGTTCTGGATATGCATCACTCTTTTTTTTTTTTTCTCTCTCTCTTCTAAATCATAGCTTTTTCACAATTCTTACAAGTAATTATTTACAATAAGATCTAGATGGTTTTCATATATATCATCAAGTTACCTCCAAAACTACATAGCAGATTTATTCTGATTATAGTGTTATTAGTTGCTCTAGGACCCTTGCCCATTGGAAGACCATTGTGGCATGTCAAGGTTTGATACTTGAACAATGGATGATGGCTAAATATTTTTGTGAGGCCAATTGCCTTACAAAAAGACCACATCAAAAGGTGGGTCCTACTTTACTACAATTAGCTCTTACTTAATGAATCTTGAGGTGGATCCAATTCCAAACTCTAGGTATGCATTCTCTATCCAATCTCTATAGTTTTACTTAAATGAGAGTCTTTTTGTAGAGATTTTAAGTTAACTGGAGTCTAATTTAAGCATCGGAGAGTTGTCACCAATACCATTGTTGATAACCCTAATTGTGTTTCTTTGTTCTGGAAGCACTTTTAATGATGGTCCTCCTTTAGCGTTTTCCATCACCGATTACCATGCCTAAAAACTCTCGTTCTTGTTAGGCAATTATGAATTATGTGATATGTTAAGTTATTTAACTATAAGGCCTTCCTTCGAGAATGATATAAGTTCATGTGGCACAAAATGGTCCTTGAGACTATTGTGGTCTTCGTCATTCTACGTTAATGTACTAGTACATGTAAGAGAACTTATTGATGATAATAATGAGGGAGTGAGTCTTACCTTTGGACATAAGTGTATAACTTTTATGAAAATTCCTTACTTGTACTTTTCTTGCCTATGGTATATCATTGAGGTGATTTTATGGGCTCAACTATGTTAAGTGTTAAGTTATGTGATAAAAAAAGTCCTACCTTGCAAGGGTATTAAAGCATTCCTAATTAAGGATATGTTTGCTAAGCATTTATGAAAGCTTTCACCTTTTGTTATGTATGTGCAAAACGCTCTTAAATATACTTTCATTTATGTATGGAATATGAATTATGTTTTTGGTATGTATTATAATATATGCAAAACTAGTTTACTTGCTGAGTTAATACTCACTCTAATTTACTGTTGTCTTTAGGTGATTGACAGTTTTGGCATAGAGATTTGGCTTTGCTTGATTCCATTTATGCATAGATTTTGCTAGGATGTTGATCATTTTGAATGTCAACCTGAAAGTTGAGTTTTGGTACTCTTGACATCCTTTAAGAAGCTTTTGGATTGTGTCATAATTCATCCTTAAATCTCCCACATTTATAGTTAACTACTCCATGTTTTGTATAAATCACTTCCTATGGCTCTTGAGTTTTGGGGTGTGACATGAATCCAATAGCCTTATGGCATTCTGCATTCTTGCATACTTTTTTCTTCAAAGAGACTTTTTGAGACACATCAAAATATCAAGTTTAATTATCGTCATTTTAGAGAAAGTTATGAGTCACAATTGAAACAATGAAATTGTTAAATAAATCGGTTGTGCAATTAATATTCCTCACTTCATATTAAAGGCTGCACAATGATGGAGAAACGATATCAGTCTAATTAGAGATATGAAACTATTTGGTTGGACCATGTCATATAAGTCGAGGCTTTGTAAGTGAGAGAAATATTTAATCTATTTGAACACTATTGTCCACTCAACGAACCCTAATTTTTTTTAGAAGGACAAAATTGTAATAAATTGAATTTATTAAACATACTTTTCGATTATGTATGGAATGTGAATTTATGATTGTGGTATATATTATATGCAAAACTAGCTTACTTATTGAATTAGTACTCACTCTAGTCTATTGTGATACTTAGCTAATCGATTGTTTTTTGGATGGAGGGACTTTGACAAAGAGACTTTGGCTTCCCTTGGTTCCTTTTGTACGAAGATTTTGTTGGGAAGCTGATCATTTCAAATGCTGACTTGGAAGTTGATCTTTGTTACTCTCGATATCCTTTGAGGAACTTTTGGGTTGTATTATTCATATTTAAGAAGTTATTTCGAACTTGGCAATGTTCTGTGTTTATGGTTAACTGTTCTATGTTTTGTATGAAATCACTTCGTAAGGCTTTTAGAGTTTTGGGGTTTGACATGAATCCAATAGCCTAGACATTGTGCTTTTCTGCATTCATTTTTCTTCAAAGAACCTTTTGAGATACGTTAAACTATCAAGTTTAATTATAGTCGCTTTAGAGGAAGCTACGAGTCACAATTGAAACAGCCAAATTGTCAATAAACATGCTATCAAGTAATTAATATATTTCCCAAAATATCAAAGGCTACATAGTGATAGAGAAAGGTATTAGTGCAATTATAGGATGATGTGATTCTAAAATTTTATTTATTTATTCTTATTTTTATTTTTATGAAGTTCATACCCTTTGAAAAGTAGATAAAATTAATGACAGGTAGTAATGTTACATCATCATCATTTTTTTCTGAAAAGATGGTACGTTTCCAAGAAAGAGTCCACCAACTCTTATCAAGTTAAAGAAATTTATATAGAATTTGAGTATACGTCACAATTTATTGATTGCTTACCAACTAAAAATTTTAGATGGAGCCTTGATGTCAGTCATTGAAAATGTTACATCATCACAATTACCTTCTAA
This sequence comes from Bursera cuneata, assembly GCA_026212285.1. Lineage (NCBI taxonomy): Eukaryota > Viridiplantae > Streptophyta > Magnoliopsida > Sapindales > Burseraceae > Bursera > Bursera cuneata. The sequence goes on from JANLJB010029615.1 coordinate 9,191, forward strand.
TAAATGGAGCCTTGATGTTGTCAGTCATTGGATTCATCTGATTGAAAATGAAAAACTAAAGTAATTGATCAAAGTGAAGACTGAAGGAAACAGCCTTAAATGGGAAAGATATTGGAAGCTGGTTCAGGGAGATTACACTTAATATAGTGTAAAAACTGTCGAGGTGCACGTTGCTGGCGGAGACATCTTTGTTTCAAAAAAAAAATAATAATATAAAAACTGATGATTTTAAAAGAGAAGCAATTAAAAATTCTGCAACTGGCCTGACCTCTATAAATCTGAGGACAGATAGCATACAGTTTTATGGAAGAACAAACAAAGGAGAAATAAGTCAAACAGGTCAGATAAATTAGTAATTGTTAAAAGAGCAGCAAATTAAAAGGGGAGAGATGCTAATCAGTTGTAACCACAGAAAATACTGAAGTAACTACAGAGTACTCTGTTCTGTTCTGCATTTCTCTGTTTATGTTTGGTTATTTTCAGCTTCAGTTTTTTTATCTTTAATATATATTTTTATTTGACTTGGTTATTGTTAAGAATTATAAAGAATTTAGCCCATAAACAGAGACAAGGTATTCCAAGGAGTACACGGTAAAGATGAAACGAGTTTGTAAGGGAAGGGTGCGCATGCATTTATATTCCCAATTGTAAAGTTTCACTTAACAATTTGAGACTCAATTGAGTGTTGCACGGAATGCTTGAATTTGTTGAAGGGTTTTATATATTTTCAAAGTTTTTTATAGTTTATGAGTTATGTATGTGTAAAAATTTGGGTTCATCTTTTAACTATTGTAGAATAATAAAAAATGAAGTAATCTAGCATAATTTTATAAGAGAAGCAATAAAAAATTTTGCATTTTTCCCTGACCTCGATAAGTCCAAGGACAGATAAAATATAGTTTTACAGAAAAACAACCAAACAATAAGTAATTCGACAGGTCAGAGAAACCTTAGTCGTTTAAGAAATGTAAATGTGTTATGTAATTACAGAAAATAATGTGTAACTACAGAGTACTCTGTTCTGCACTGCTCTGTTTATGTTTTATTATTTTCAGTTTTATTTGCTTTATTTTTTATATTATTCTTTTAAGTAATTTTAAATTGATTTTTAGACTGTTATTCTTTTAAAATTACTTATTTAATTAAAGGAATCTTATTTTAACAAGAAAATGGAGTCCAATTATAAGAGGTTTAGTCTACAATACATTTGTTGTATCAGCAAGGAGACTAAAACAACTTTAACAAATACTAGAGGGAGAAATTTGTAGCATGTGATGTCACACCTATATGATTTGTCAATCTTAATGTTTTATTTAATAGGCTGACATTTGAAACCGAATCTCTTTATATTAACCAAAACAACTCTTTTATAATTCACTAGATTGTCTTCATTATAGTGCTCTTTCTGAGAGGTTTATGTAATTTCCAAAATCATGACCTTCGATTCTACCTTGCTTGGGGGGATGATTCAGCATGTGGATTCGAGTTTACCAATTCAATAGATTCCTTTGATTTTGTCTCACCGCCCACCTGTGTACGAGCAATCTCAATTGCCAGAGACTCATTTAATTCCATCACTACCTGGCTCATGGTTGGCCTTTTGGAGGAAGTTGGAGAAACACAAGCCATAGCTATTTCCACTGCTTTCCAAGCAGAGTTGACATCGAAATCTCCCTGTAATCTTTGATCAACAATATTCTTAATGTCCCCTTTTCCGAGCAGGAAACTCACCCATTGACTTATATGAGTGCTCTCATTGCTTTTCTCGATTACGGGTTTACTTGTGATTATTTCTAAGAGAACCACTCCAAAGCCATACACATCACTTTTTTCTGTCAACCTGTTTAATATGTAGTACCTGCAGGGTCATAACATCACTCAGATTCTGTTAATTTCCGTTAAATCATGATCTTTCATTTAATAGCTGTTGATATGATGTTATAAGTTTTTCTTTAATGGATTTAAAAATTTACTTACTCCGGATCAAGGTAACCAGGAGTGCCAGCAACAGATGTAGACACATGAGTTCCACTTTCAGTTGGAAGAATTCTGGAAAGACCAAAATCTGATAACTTGGCTTGGAACTTTTCATTCAGTAAGATGTTGGTGGACTTCACATCTCTGTGGACAATGGGTGGCTTACAACCATTGTGGAGATACTCCAATCCTTCCAATGCACATAATTCATCACTTATAACCATAGATGAAGAGAAAGCAAAAGATCAATTTGTAAATCATATATATAGTTCTTTACCTTGTCCTGCCTCTGTTGCTATTCGAAGTCTTCCCTCCCATTTCAAAATCTTATCATCTTTTTTGCACATCCATAAAAAATTTTAGAACTCTATTTGATTTGGTGATAAAGTATGAAAGGAATGTTCATGCTAAGTTAGTAGCGAATGAAAGGAATAAACAAACCTAAGATATGTGCTTTTAGGTTTCCATTAGCCATGAACTCATAGATCAGTCCCAAGTTTGTACCATCGTCGCAATACCCAACAAGTGCTGTCAAATTTTTGTGATGAACTCGCATAAGAAGTTCAACCTGTCGGGGAAAATCCATATCTTCACATATATTTATGCAGTTGATTAAATAGACTGTACAAGTTAGTTTAAATACCTCGGCTCGAAACTGCTTATGTCCTTGAATGGATGATTGAGAGAGCATCTTCACAGCTACTTGAGTGTCATCCAAGCATCCATGGTAAACTGTTCCAAATCCACCTTTCCCAATAACAGTCTCAAAGTTATTGGTGATTCTCGCCACCTCAGAGTACGAAAACATTTTATCTTTCAACTTGAGTGACCCTTGCTTCTTCGCAACTGGAAAAAAAATTGTCAGATACAGGGAGCTTTGTATATTCTAAAACGCCAAAAGATCATGTAAAGGTGTTAATTAATTAGTACCTTGTTTTCTCTTTTTAAGGCTCCATAAAATTGCCATTGCAATTGATAGAACAGAAACCGGAACAACTGATGCTACCACTGGAACAATAAACTTGTTTTTTTCTTTGCATGAAGCAGGATGACAAAGTTTTGGATTTCCATCCACACTAAAATCAACACATGATGATAAAATTGTAAATAAAAGACAATTATATGACTAGTTTCTAGTGGTGCTACTTATCAAAATTTCTAGCATTGCTGTGTATATTTGACACTTTTCTTCTTTTGTGTGTGACAGAACTAAATTTGGTAAATGGAGAATCAGAACAACTGCCCTTCTATGTCAACATAAGTCATAACATGAAGATAAACCTTAATGACAGCAAACCATTTTCTGCTTTTTCTTTAAGTCCAGCAGGAACTGAACCTTTGAGATTGTTTCCTGACAAGTTTCTACAATAAAATAAATTTTGTAAATATAGGATCCTTTATTGCTATATCTAACCAAGAGAATCCTTAATACATTTGATCATAATCTCAATAACTTACAGCACCCTTAAGAATTCTAGCTTCGATAAAAACTCCGGCACTGGTCCCACCAAATTATTGTTCGATAAGTCCCTGAAATGATGATGAATGCAAATGTTCGGCTTACTTGCGTCACTAATAGGTTGACAAACTTTCAGGTTCATGTGAGGCTGGGATGCTTACAATGATTCTATGGATGTCAGACTTTGTATATAAGGACTTATCTGCCCGGCCAATCCATTTGATGATAAGTTCCTGCTTGTATGCAAGTTATTAATATCGTAAATAACACTGCTTGATCAAAGTTAAGAAGTAGGATTCCTTTTAATTTAAAGGAATAAACTTACAGAGCTGTGATCCTTGGTGGTCCATTGTAGCTGCAATTAAGACCTTGCCACAAATAAAGTTTTGGGACACATGGATCTCCTTGCCAATTTCTTTTTACTCCATACTTTGTCTTCATATTCTCGATAGCATTAACTAATATATATAAATGCATAAAGAAATAGAAATTAAATTAAATTATGGTGCTTGATTCTATTCTAACCCTCCATAAAAGAGGAAATGTAAACAAAAGATAACCAGTATACAAATTGACAGCAGATGATATTGTGAACAAACATACCGTCTTGTTGGTCCGTTAGCAATTTTGATAATTCTTTCACCGAATATATCTCAAGGGCGTTCATGATGGGTGGTAGTGCTGAATTCTCAGTTTTGTTGATTGAGAATTCAAATCTTTTTCCACTCAAGGGTTGAGTGTTGTTTATAGTTGTTGTGTGAAGGGATGAGGGAACGAAAGGTCCATAAAAAAGCTCTCCATTTTGATAGATGCTCATTTCTCTAGTCTGATTGGTTTGTGTGACTGCAACTTCAGCAAAGTGCAAGTAGACATAATATAACTTGGTTTCACTAGTCTCCCAAGAAAATTCCAAAGAATTGTTCGAATTTGCTGGTGTGGAAGCAGTTCTCATGATTGCAGGTGGTAGTTGGTAATCGTCCTCTATGAAAGTTATCCCCAAGTTACTTATTCTTGCCAACTCTTGGGAGCTGAAGGGCAACCATCTGCGATCGCAAACATCTTCTTTGTACCTATACTTACGGTACAAATATAGTTTTACTCAGAAAACAAATATCAACTAAAAAATTCAGATGACAAGAAATTACTAATTACCTGATTGTGTTATTGGTTGATGAACCATCATCCCACCGCCCAAACAATAGCAGTGATCCTGATTGAGTTACATAAGTGGAATTTTTCAAGGGCCTTAATTCTAATACTGATATGAAAGGTGTTCCAGAACCTGTTTTTACAAGACAGACGTATATATAATTTTTCTGGGGAGCATGGATGATCTCTTTAGTATAAATACCATATGCATTTTCCACTTCCACTGTATCCCAAACATCAGATTCAAGAAATAAATTAAAACTTGGTGCAACACCTAGGCCATCGTAATTTCCATACATGAATCTTGCTCGGATCAAAAACTTAGTATAGCCACCTTCAGGTTTTAGGGTGTAACAATTTCTTATTCCTTCAGGGAAGCTTCTGACGTTTAGAAAATACTGTTGCTCAAAGGTGTCACTGATGTATTCAGGTGATATATTACTGTTTACACCAGTCTCTATGAAGTTTGCATCTGAAACGTAATTTATGCCTGTTATCTTGTCGGTATATCTAAAATCTTCTGCTGTTCCGCAATCTAAGCTAATAAATCCTGAAAAAAGATTCAGACATAGCAACAGATAAAATAACTTTATATACTAGTTATTGAATAACTATGAAAATTGATATTAAGAAGCTAAAGTTATTAAAACCTGCTTGATTCTGGGCTTGAATGAGAGCAGTAAGAGCAACCATGCCAAATAATGCAAAGATCAAAACCTTTAACATCATCATTTCCATTTAGGTTTGTTCTTTCTCAGTGTAGAAAAGCAGCTGTAATTATCTGTCGATATATAGTGCAAAGTACGTACGTACAGTAATAATTAGAATAAAATTCAGTCAACTTTCTTGCAAGTAGCCATAAGCGTGACCCCATTACAATATCATTATATTACTTAATTAACTCAAATGTTCATGTCATGTACATTTATTATTATGCACTTGCAAAATTTTAACTGCAAATGTAAATATAAAATAATTTGTGACCAAGTTATACACTGACATTCACCTATAAGAAAGGAAAGTTACTTGGGGACTTGACCTGGTAAGAGACTCCTGAAAGAGACTTCATAGTATTATAAGAAATTTTGACATCTTCATCAACAATTTTTTTAATTTTTGTATTCTTTCAGATTGATTTTCCTTTAGTTTACAGAAAACAATCAGAAAAATAAAGCTGAGTATTTTTTAAATTTGTAGTTTTACAGAGGCTAAAGATAAACCATAGACATAAAAATGGTCTTTTAATAATCACAAATCGCTGTCCTTAGACTTGTATTTACCTTTTAACTAAAAAAGTCCACAAGATATAATTTACATGATAAACTTCTTATATATGCCCCTAAGATATTGATAGCTTACCCACTACAAGTTGTAGATAGATAAATTTTAGAAATACTTGGAATGACATTGGCTGAATGCAAATTACTTCCTTATTTAACAATATTTTCTGTATATGAACGTGTTAAAGCAAACAGAAATTTGTTATGATTTAATTTCTTTGCTAGGCTATGATTTAACCTAACTATGATGATTAGAATTCTTTTTGTGAAGTTCTTGTATTCTTTATCAATTTTTGAGTATTTGATCATTGAGTTTAATACTTTTGAATAACGAGCCATTATTTGAATGATTTGTTTTATCATATTGAGATCGAAAGATGATGCATGATAATTGATCTTATGATTAAATATTATATTCTACATGTTAGATAGAGATATTGACATGGTTTATGCAGCATAACAAAAAAAATCATAGATCTTAATGTGCATGTGTTCAATTAAATCCAAGTTAGAGATAATGAGGTTATTAAATAAGATAATTGTATTGTTGTCATACCTTAAAACCCTTTATTCAGGAATTCTGAGGGTGAGTTATGTAAATGAATAAAATAAAACTCAAATAAAAGTTTTAATGCAAGAATTTATACATAAAATGTAATTAATACATAATATTCAAATATCTTTTACAAACTAGTTAATTACATAAATGCATAAAGTGGATATATTTTCTAAACTCTTTGGATTCTCTATCTGAGCTTTGAAATATCCCCATCCAAAATCTGACCTTTGTATCTGTGGAGGAAATTGATAATCAATACAACTCCGTAGGAAATCTCAAAACATACACAAATCTATAGCATTTTAAATCCAGTCATGCATCAAACAATCCACCATTCATAATAATCTATTTGAATCTTAATTATTCGAACCCCCTTGACTATTCAATAGCCACCAATTTTTTATGTTTTGGATGACAAAATTGTAAAAATCTGAATCTTAATTATTCCTTCGGTGTACAAGTTGCTGCTGCCTCTGCCGCTCTCTCTTCTATCTGGACATTAGAAGTCATTCATTAAACTCTCCTGAGTTTATTTCTTCACTCTTTAAACCAAATGCAAACCCTCTTCCTACCCCAACACAAATCTAAACATCTAATCGTTCATTCCCCCTACTTTTTCACAAATTAATTATTCGATGATCTAGTAGTCTTAGAAACATTTTGTACGGATATTTGATAATTTGAATCTTTATTGAAGTGTTTATTTTCTTTGATTCAAAAACAAAAATAGTAAGATGAAATTTATATTAACATCTGCATTTCTCCTCATCATAATGTTTAACAAAATA
>JANLJB010029616.1:0-16410 GCA_026212285.1 Bursera cuneata
TTGTGCAATCGTCCTTAACATTTGCATCATCGATTACACAATACATATAATAATTAAAGGGTGGGATCCACTATAATTAATTGATTGGACCCACTATAATTAATTGATGGACCTATTACAATTAATTGATGGACCCACTATAATTAATAATCAATAATTTATAAGAATTTTTTTTTTTTTTTTGAAAATTTAGAGATTTCTATATTTTGAGTTTATTTTTTGTTCATTTTAAAAAATAAATATTAGGAAATTGATAGTTGAATTTATTATGAATATTTGTAGTTTGATTAGATATGAGAATGAGGATTTAATATGTTTTGTTTTCTTATTTAATAATATGTATAATAATTTAACAAGTTATGATTTGTGATTTGATTTGATAATAATATAATAGGAATTACGAAGTCTTTATTAGAGATTTTAAGTTATGATTAGTCAAAAGGGTAATAATGAGTCCATTAGCCAGCCACTCAATAGCCATCCACGTTACTACAAACAGAGTCACTAAAGTCAAGTGTTGTGATAATGAATCTTCGTGTACCCTAGAAGATTCTACAAGACTTCATGTTACGCCACGATAAGCTAGTTTTTGCAATTCCACGTCACTTGATTAATGACCATCCTTTTCCTCGATCAAGTCGTCCAGTAAATTCTAGGTACAATCCGAACTAAGCCAACCGTTCCAATCTCACTCTTCTATCTTATGTACAAGAATCAAGACTAGGTAATAGCCTTGGCAACAAACTAACTAAATTAATCAGCTATAAATACTTTATAATAGAATTTCCCTCCTACATTTTGAGTAACTAACTGTAGAGCCCTTGTGAGAGTCAAGATTACACCGTTAAAATACCTTAGTTAAAACTGATTTTATCCAGAATGATAACAAGCAATTGTAAAAAATTATGGGTCTGATGTGCAAGTCCAGCTTAGAGAGTCCACCTGGGTGATGAGACGGGTAGGGGGAGATTAAAAGGTATTTGTTTTCTCTTTCTATTCCTTCTTTTTTCTCCCTTATAATTCTGTCTGATTTTCCTCCTCTTCCTTCTAAAATTTCCCTCATTTGCTCTTCGTTTTCTCTTCCCGTTCATGTCAATTTCTTTCGGAGACCATTTTTTCATCATTTAAAGATTAGTCACATGGGTCTCCGACTTAAACTTCAAAATGTAAACGCCGGTGACTCGCCGGCTTTGCTCCCTGATTAATGTTGTTTTGCAGTGAGTGAACCATACCTTCAAGGAGAAGTTCCTATTAAAAGCTTAAATATTCAAGTTAAGTCCACACCTACAAGCTTAAGCTTTTAGGAAARTGGTAAATTTAACATGGTATTAGAGCCATAGTGACCCAACGGTMCAGGTTCGAATCCCCTYCATGTCATTTAATCAAAAAATAAAAAAAGTTATTGTTTAGCCCACTTGTAAGACCCGCTGAGGCATGTGAGGCTCGATCCGGTTCACGTTGCAAGTGCACGTGAGGCCCTTGCACGTGAGGGGGCGTATTAAAAGCTTAAATATTCAAGTTAAGTCCATACCTACAAGCTTAAGCTTTTAGGAAAGTGACAAACTTAACAGTTCCAAGGAGTTGCTAGGGAGTTCCAAGACACCATTTTTCAAGGATTTTAGTATCTCTCAAACTGCCCATTCTACAAGCTTGCAATAGAAAAAGTGGTACTGAAGCAAAATTCGAAACATGATTTAAAATGATAATTAATGTTTCTTCCATGATTATAATTCTTATTAACTGTAAATGCTTGACCTTGATGTAAGCAAGGAATGCTCTCCCAATATCTTCTTCCTTAATTAATCTGAGATTCGGAATGATTTAAAAAAAAAAAAAATTAAGATCGTAACTACTTGTATCACCCTTAATTATATGTTCAATCGTTTCATGTTTTAACTTTGTGAGTTAAATCTCGTAGAGGTCTTGTACGTTCACATTTACAAACTAGAAAACTTATCATCAATTTATGTTCCTTCTAAGAAACTTCATTTATAAACTTCTAGTAATTAAAGTTTTTATAAAATAATAGGTGTTTAGAGCACTTTTTAGGTGCAAATCATAACCCCACCTTTTTTATTGTGAAAACTTGGCTTGTTAATAAATTAACCAACTAGGGATATAGATGAATGTATCAAACTATAGAGATATAATGATATTATATTTGAGGGATTATAATGAAATATTATAATCAGAGGTGTGATTGAAGATATTAAAAACTATTAGATAATATAGTAAACATATACTCAGGGGTGTAACTATAGAATCTAAAAACTTTGGAACTAAATAAACAAAAGCGGAGAGAGAGAGAGAAGATATGAGAATTGCGTTCTCTTGATTTTGAGATGATTTCGGGAGGGGAAGGAGGTTACTATTTATATGCAGGTTCTTTCACTATTTACATTACAAATTACATAATTGTCCCTTACTATTTATATTATTGATTGTGCAATCGTCCTTATCATTTACGTTATCAGTTATGTAATACTTATAATAATTAAGGTGTGGGATCTATTTTAATTAATTGATTAGACCTACTATAATTAATGTTTTATAACACTATTCATAATTAAAGAGAAAGTCTTATTCATGGGTGGAGCCATTTGCACCAAAATAAATGCTCCTTATATCCATTGTTTTCTAATTTTTTAATTACCAAAATATCCATGGATGAAATACAACGTCAGAAGCTTTAAAGAAACATAGAAGCTCAAGAAAGAGAGAAGTTAATATACAGACTCAACAAATGATACTAACAAACTCAAACTAATTGAATAACCAACTAACAACAATCAACAACTTTTCCCTCCTTTATTTCATAACTAACAGTTAACTATTTTCCCTCCTTATTGTATAATTGAATTTCTTTCTTTGATACAACCTTCTTTCTTTTCTGACTATTGCAGCTTTGTTATAGCTGATTGCAACTCCATTTGTTCTACTTGTGAGGTTATATTCCTAAACCCCCCGATGAACATGGATATTCAGGATGTTCATCTTGCGAAAAGTTTGATGAAAATGATGCAAGGAACCAAGGGGCTTAGTAAAGATGTCAACAAGTTGTAACAGAAGGGATATGGAAGAGTTTGATGACATTTTGATGGAGTTTCTCATGAACCAGGTGGTAGTCTAATTGGATGTGTTCAATGCATTCATGTTGAACAGTGTTAGTGGCAGTGGCTAGAAATGTTTGCTATCTATGTAAGTGGGCTGGATAAAGGTAAAGGATGTCTAGATCATGTAAGGCATAAAACAGCTATTGGATCTTAGAAGTTGTTGTAGCAAAGGTTCTATACTCGGCCTTAGCAGATGATTACAATGGCTTGCTTCTTGGACTTTTAGGAGATGAGGGAATCACTGAAGAAAATAGCAAAGCCTGTGACACTTCTTCTAGTGTCAATGTATCCGGCCTAGTCATTGTTAGACAAGGCCTTGAGGTAAAGCTTGGAGGAAGCAGAGAAGAAAAGCCCTTGGCTTGGTGTAGCTTTTAGATATCACAAGACTCTAATGGCTGCTTGATGATGACTGATTGCTAGCTGAGAGAGGAATTAACTGAGGACTTAGACTGAGTAAGCTAAAATAAGCCTGGTGATGGTTAAATACAGAAGTCCATCAATGAGTCTTCAATGGACTAAACATCTTCATAAAAATTGAAATCAATGGAGGTGGGCTTGATATTGAGATCCATGGGGAAAGCAGCAAGCTTGCAGGCAAGATTACCAATGTCATGGAGCATATTTACGCTGGCAAAGAGAAATACCAGTCTTGGATCGAGCTACCTCTAAGCCAAGAAAGTACTTAAGGCCGAGAAAGTACACTGGTATAGTTTCAAGGCTCTCTAATATTAGGTATCAGATAAAATACTAGGTTTGGTGTGTGATCTCTTGTACTCTTATATAATTATGATCTAGTAGATTTATCTCCTCATCAGTGGATATAGGCAATTGATGCTGAACCACGTTAAATATTGTGTATCTTTATGTGATGTGATTTATTTTTCACTTATTACCAATCTTGATGTTCAATATGTTTCCACATAATTTCTTACAAATGGTATCAGAGCTTCAGGTTGTAAACTATGAGAATATTATTTTTCAAGATTGAGTATACACAAAAGAAATGGATTACAACGATTACAGGTTGTAAGTTGAACGACTCTCAAGTTATAATTTTAGTGGAGTTTTCATGATTATGCTACTGCAGAGATGTAATGATGGGGAAGGCATTTTTCATCATGTTTATCACTTAGATGGAATACTCGCCAAGATGAAGATTGTTGGGATTTTGGCTCGTTTCCTAATTCAAGTTGACTTCTACTAGAAGTAGGAAAATGAGAAAAAATAAAAAATAGAGTTGTAAAATAAATAAGAGTCATACTCCTATTAGGATTAGAAAATCTCTACATAGACCTATAAATATAGGGTTGAGAATTAGATCTAGTATAAGAGAGTAATGAGAGAGTGACTAGACATAAAGGATAAACACCCTTGTAAGGAAATGATAAGAGATATGAAAGAAATGTATGTACAATATCGAGGATTGAGCAAGTGAAATGAGAATAGTTTCAAGGCTCTCCAATATTGGGTATCTGGTAGAATACTAGGTTTAATGTATGATTTCTTGTACTCTTGTATAATTATGATCTAGTAGATTTATCTCATCATCCGTAGATGTAGGCAATTGATGTCGTACCACTTTAAATATTGTGTTTTTTGTGTAATGTGATTTATTTTTCACTTATTACCAATCTTGATATTCAATATATTTCTGTGTAATTTCTTACAATTTATGATATTCTTGCTCTATACTTAATAGTTTCTAATATTTGTTTTCTTTCTTGCATGCTTATTTGACAGAAATAGCCAACACAAATCTTAATAGACTACTTACCTTAATAATCTACCAATATGATTATAAAACATGTCATAAATTTTGAAATTTAAAGGACCAAATCAAATTATGACAAAAGGTGCATGACTTAGTATCATAGAAAGGATAAGGTAGTTCTTTAGTTTGGCAGTGAATTAGAACAGGGATAGTAAGGACTAATAGTTTAATTGATTCTACGATATCCTTCACAAATCTGGTCAGAGTAGAAAATCAAGAACTACAGTAAAGTTTCATGAACTTAATGTTGTTGCCAAGAATGATGAGAGAGGATATTGAAAACATTTCAGTTGTAAACCTGTCAAAGGTTTTCAGTTACATCATTTACATATATATGTATATAAACAGATTAAATAAAGCTTTCATTTGCACAAATGAACACAATTGCAAAACTAAGCGAGATTCAAATGTCCATTTACTTACCGATCTTTCACTTTAGCATTTGATCAGTTACACCAAACTCAAAATGAGTGTTACATGGAAATTTTTTATACTAAATCTTCAAACATGTAGGAGTCTTATGCTTAGTATCACAACAGGGTGTATAAATTAAGATTTTTTTTTTTTTTTTTTTTGGGTGCAAATAGCTTTATCTCTTATTCATATATCTAACAAACTAGACTATAGTAATCTTATTTCGTCTTTTATATCTTTCAACCTATATGGTATTACACTCCCCTCTTATTCTGTAAAAGAGCACTTAAATAGTTATAAAGAAAATACATAATTTTAATAATAATGAATTAGTTAATCCCATTAGCCAAGCCAACCGTGGTGGGAATCAAATAGAGATCATTCCTTCTTCTCACTGTTAGACCAAACCCCTCAGTCATGTCTAGTTCTTCTAGCTTTCCTCCATCGGGGAGTTTCCAATCAAAATGAAAGAGCAACTTCGCAAGTGGAAGTTCAACATTGGCAATTCCAAATTGTATGCCAGGACAAATTCTCCTTCCAGCTCCAAATGGTATATATTCGAAATTACTCCCCTTGTAATCAATGGAGCCATCAACAAATCTTTCTGGAAAAAATCTCTCAGCCTCACTCCAATACTTAGGATCCCTCCCGATTGCCCATGCATTTACGATAACTTTTGTCTTCATGGGTATTTCATACCCAAAAATCTCGCATCGCTTCCCACTTTCTCTGGGCAGTAACAAAGGAACAGATGGATGCAATCTCAGAGTTTCTTTGATTACTAACTTCAAGTATTTTAATTCATGAAGGCCTGTTTCGTCAACATCTCCTTTTACACTGAAGACGTTCCTCACCTCTGCTTGCGCTTTTTCCATCACACTTGGATTTTTCAGCATTTCTGACATTGCCCACTCTACAGTTGTAGATGATGTCTCAGTCCCAGCAATGAAAATGTCCTGAAAATAATTATTAAAACTTGAGTAAGCATGTAAATAGACCTCATCTCTTCTTCTGACAACCCAAACATGCACAGCAGCATATACCATATATGTATGTATAAAAGGAAGATGCAAATACTAAGTACCAGTAAAACTGCTTTGATGTTGTCGTTACTCAAGGTAAATTCAAGGTCCCCATGCTTCTGAAGATTCAAAAGAACGTCTAACAGATCTTTATTTTGTTCACCCTCATCAGTCTTTCTTGCTGCCTGGCTACTTTTATGCTCATTGATCATGCTTTCAAGTATTCTATCTATTTTTTGATGAATCTTCTTAAGTTTGCTCCTTACCCCGCTGATTGTGTCAATAAATTTTAAGGAAGGAAACACTTCGGCAAAAGTGAAACCTCCTGCCAACAAGATACCTTCATTGATAACAGATATGAACTCTTCTTGATCTTTCAATTTTTCACCAAACGCCGCTCTTGTTGTGATGCCAAAAGTCGATGAAAATATTTTCCTGCTAAGATTGATCGTGGATCCTGCACTTGAAGAAATCAACGTAATAAGTTTTGATACCTCTTCTTCGCGGAGTGATCTGAATGTTCGCACAGACTTTGGACTTAGAAGTTCAGTTATAAAAAATTTTCGTAGCCGTCTCCAATAGTCTCCATGTGGTGAAAAGGCGACATCTGTGGAGCCATAAACCACCATATCAGCGACAAGGACAAAAGGCCTTTGAGCAAAGATAACATCCTGAGTTTTCAGGATTTGTTCAGCAGTTTCAGGGGAAGAAGCCACAACAGTTGAAATTTGGCCAAGTTGTACGTGCATCAGAGGACCATATTGCTTCGCCAAATCTCTCAGTCTGTGATGAGGCAGAGAGAGAATGAAGTTGTGCATATTTCCTACAAGTGGCAGCTTCCATGGCCCTGGTGGTAAGTTTATAGATGAATTATTGGCTTTGGATCTCTTCTTCACTATCGTCAGTGTTATTAACATAAAGATGAAGGATGTGACCACGATGGGAAAGGAGGGGAGTTGGAGATCCATGATATAGTTGGAGAGATCATGATACACTGATATTTATATTATTATTTTCAAAACTACGTAAAAATATTTATGCAACATATATATGTTAATAAATCAATTAATGATTTTTATTTTTTTTCTCTTTTGTGATATTAGAAAACTTATCCAATTTAACCTAATCAAAAATGCCCCTTTAACTAGTTAATATGAGATTCAACGGACTCTAAAATCACTTGTTAGTTTAAATATCTAATCCAAAAAGCTAACCTAATAAATAGATTGATCAACCTCTTTATACACCCAAGACCCCCTTTTAACTATTCAATATAAGACTCAAACACTTGTAATATTAATATAAATGCGTGAATCATGCGAGATAATTTTTGTTTCTCTTACTAGAAATTTTCCTTAATTTTCTGTAGTGACTCACTAGTGACTTGTACCATTTGCATATACATCTGTATCCCTGCAAGTTTCCATACTTGTAGATCTACAATAAATATTCATATGGGTTTCAAAGGTCTATAAAAAATATCTTAATGCAGCAACAACAACTCAGTCATGATCCCTATTAACCACAAATTCAAGTTCCACAAGCACAACAGATATAATTAACATTAAAATCCTATACTAACAAAATTAATTCTGCAACTGATATAATTGTAACTGGGTAATTTTAGGATATATTTTTAAAATTTGAAAATACTTACCATTTTAGAAAGCAAAAAAAAAAAAACCCTAAATGATTTTGACTTCTCAAAATAGTAAGATAACATTAAATACTTACTATATTTAACTTTTTATCATGTATTTTAAGAGAATTCTATTTTACGAATGATATGATACGTAAATAATTAAAGAATCCTATATCATAAGCTTTTAAAATAAATTTATAAAAAATCTATTTAATATAAACGATTCACATTATATAGTCTCCTATTGTAAGATGAAAAATATTTTAACAATGCAATTAAAATATATTTTAATTGTATTAAGTTTAATATATATAATATATGTTGAATTGATAACATTACTTATCTAACAGAGTGGTAATATTATTTGTCTAACAGGCTAGTGAGCCCTTTGATTGACATTTGACATTCAAATGACTTACAGTGTTTTAAAAGTTTTAGGACCCTTACATCTTTGGGAAATTTAAAAAAAAAAAAAAAAAAATCCAAAATTAAGGGTTTGATTGGAAAAATAATCAAACCCCCTAATTACTTGCAAGTCCCTATTCAGGAATAATCAAAGAGACCAAAATACATTCAGTTTAATATAACCGACTCCATCCATCTTTCTCTCACGTTTTGCTTCTTCATCTCCATATACCTTAGTCATTCTCTTTCTCATTCACTCTCAAGCTAACACATAAACTCACTCTCATTATACTTTTCACTCCCATTATCATTCTTTCATTATTAAAATCATGAATCAAACGACAAAAGTTACAAAGATAAGTAAATTTTGATTTCATCTATCGAATAGATTCATCATTGAAAATGCAAGATATATCATACTTGAAAATGTTAGATCATAGTTTGAAGTTGTGTTATAGAACCAATTTTGTAAAAAAATTGGATTTAGAAGTTGTATATTTAGAAAAATTAGATAAGAAGATACATCTTCATATTTTAAAATGTTTGAATTTTTTTATAATTAATAGGATTCAAACAACACACACACTCAATGAAATCTTTTGACAATATTACCATTAGGTTATAATTCAATTTACATACATTTTGTAAAAATATATATTAAATCTATACCAGATTACATAGGATAGATTATTTTAATTAATGGTTAATTATTTAATTATTTGTATTACTTTATTATTTATATTATTTATTATTATTATTATTTAACTTATTTTTTAAAATAATGACCAATTATAATTTATTATTCTATTATTTATTTGTATTACTTTATTATGTAATTAATACATTCTTTAATTAGATAATTATTTTTAATTAATTATTTAATTAAATATTGATTTATTTTTTAAATTATTTAATATCTTTATTAATTTATTTATGTATTTATTATTTATTTATTTATCTAATCATTGATTATTATTAAATTAATTAAATATTTATTTAATTTTTTATTTAATATTATTATTTTTTTATTTAAATGGTTCTACCCATTGGACCGACTGGTCTTAGGCTTGGGAGAGGATGTTTATATATATGAGGGTATTTTTGAGAGTTCAAGTAAAAATTGATAGGAACTTGCAAGTAATTAGGAGGTTTGTCTATTTTTTAATCAAGCCCCTAATTTTTTATATTTTATTAAATTTCCCTAATATTTTCTTATAAATTAATATATAATAGGAGAAAAATGCCATAGCACTGTCGTGATAAGGTTATGAAGTCATTTTCAATCTTTGAATCTCAATTCAAAGTTAAATTTAAATTTAAAAAAAAAAAAAAAGACTGTGGACTGTAGAGATAGCCCACGTCCTGTACTATAGGGTGAGCCGCAATCTGATTGTGTTTTAATAATCTAATTACGAACTGCAGCATAGGATAGAAAGTTCATTGAAGTGCATTAACAACAAGAGGGAGCTGATAATATTGTTGGGAGAGCTTCTTTGTGAAAAAGCCAGAATAGTCCACCTAAGAGTTACACAAATCTTTAACTTGAAGGCCTGCTTCTATGCTTTAGCTCTTACTGGTCACTCCCCACCATTCTACAAGCTTATTGTAGTGGCAAAAGTATTAGTGAAACAAGATGCGAAACATTCATGATGTCTAATGCTTTTTACATGATTGTACCCTGAACTACAGATTAAATTTTGGATATTTAAAGGTGGATGGATTACCAGAGCATCACTTAATTTAGGTATGGTAAACGTCATCTCAGGACTAGGTGGAAGAAAATGTTGTGACCTAGCTAGCTCGCATTCGCATTGAATGAGTTGAATTTTGGACTTCTAAGATTGAGTTTGGGAGAGAACATCATCTAATGAATCATAACAAATCATGCATTTCCCTAAAAGGGAAAAAGGGCCTTGGAGAAGATATCCATAAGTTTGCGGCACCTGCCATCCCTGGCAGCTTCTACAGAAGAGACAACAGCTGTGGAAACTTTACCCATATTTAGATGCATCTAGAGTCATATTTCTCACCCAAATTGGGCTGTGATGGCGTAGAAGCCAACAGCTAAGCCTATTGCATTTTCTTCAGTACCGTGTTCTTTGGTCAATTATACATGACAGGACATACAAGAAAGAAGAAACGGCATGTCTTTTAATTAAAAAATAATTGACGACTACTTGCGTTGCTTGGTTTACTTCTGAAAGTTGCTTGTTGCATAAGTTATTGCAAAATAATTGCAGTTTGTATATGACTCAACTGAATTGAATAAAAATGTAGTAGAGTTGCTTGGCAAGAAGAGATTCCCTAAACCATATTTTAGTATTTAGTTACACATCAGAAGGCCTTGCCCTGTAGCTTACACTTACAGCTAAGCTCATTTTTCTTCCTATTCTGCTCATCTTTGCCCTGCTCTGACCCTACTGTAAATGATCAAAATTTTCTCCAATAACCTGTACCTAGTTCATACCTTTTATCTAGATCTTCTTGGAAATAGTAAAAGGTTTGACAAACACATAAGAGGATTAGCATTAGTATCAATTTTTCAACAATATCTGCACCACGAATTTTGCTTCCGTCCAATGACACAGTGGCACTGCGAAAATAAGCCTCTGAAACAGAGATCCCACATTTGGTAGCCAAAGTGGAAAAACAAGAACATTACAAAAATCATACGAGTAGCCACAGCACAGGACTCTACATAAGAGATTAAGTTGAAAACACAATCTGACCATCAATCAAGGGAATTATGTGATAAATGGAACAACGGAGAAAATTAACCCATAAAAAGTTATTTTTCCTTTATAACTACATCTAAAAGAAGAGCCTTGGCAACATTTTGCATATCATAAAAGTATTAATACCATAATGTTGCCTGGGAAGCAACATCTTATAATCTAGAACTCTTGTGTTTGGTAACAGGAGAACTTCAGTTCTCACTCAAAAACAAAGAGCTCCAAGCCCAATAGACAGCTAGGTAGCGTTCATCAAAATTAGGCTTCTAGATGACATAATCCGACCACTCATGTATATGCGAAGTATGGTCCATGGTAAAACTAGGAATCTTGTCAAGCCTTACAGGGTTCTCCTTCCCTCCAACCAACCTGGCAGGGTTACCAACAGCGGTAGTTCTGGGTGGCACATCCTTCAACACAACTGAACCAGCACCAATCTTAGCCCCATCACCGATTCTAATGTTCCCCAAAATACAAGTCCCTGCACCAATCAACACTCCATCACCAATCTTAGGATGCCTGTCTCCAGACGCTTTCCCGGTACCGCCCAATGTCACATTATGCAGAATAGAAACATTGTTTCCAATCACAGCAGTCTCTCCAACGACCACTCCTGTAGCATGATCAAGCAATATCCCACGTCCGATCTTCGCTCCAGGATGGATATCCACTGAGAGAACATCAGATACTCTGTTCTGTATCAAAAGTGCCAAAACTTTCCTTCCCTGAGACCAGAGCTTATGCGCAACCCTATGCGCCTGGCATGCAAGAAAGCCTTTAAAATTCAAGAGACAATGCACATAACTTATACAAGCCGGGTCTCTCTCTTTCACGGCTCTCAAATCCGCTATAACGGCCCTGATTATCTCTGGATCATCTACCAGCACCCCGACGAAAAGATCAAACAACGTACCTTCAGGAAGACTAGAACTGCTCAGCTTGATCGAGAGATGATTTGCCAACGCACTTTCCAGCGATTTGTGCGACAGGATTGAAGTGAAATAGTAGTTCGACAAGACGGGTTCTTGTTCAACATCTGATCTCGCTTCTTCTTGCATTTTCAGCCATAGATCATCAGCAGCATCGTTTTCTTTGGCTCTTTCCTCATCGTGACCGTCAATTACCGTGCGTGGGTGTACGATTTTTGTGTGATTCTTGCCAAAGGGTATGCAAGAAACACGGTCAGAAAAACCGGGTCGCCATTGTTTCACATACTTGTACGCATGGTCATCGTTCTGCGGCCGGTTTGGATCCTGAGAAACTTGAGAAGTATCAATACAAGCAGCCATGGGAACAGAGGATTTGTGTTCGTGTTTGTGTTTGTGTTTGTGTTTGGTCAAAGAGAAAACTGGAGATGTAAGTGAAGGAGCGTGTGAAGACGAGAGGGCTCTGTGGAGAGGAAAAGGAGGAGGGTTATTATATTGAGAAAGAGACAAAGGTCGAACACTGACGAGAACTTTCATGGAAAATGAGATTTTCTTGGAAATTGCAAGTTTTATTTTGTTTATAAAACACAGAAAGAAAGAATAAGAAAATAATTATTTTTTATTTTTATTTTGTGGATATTCTTTGGAGATGCGCTTCTCTGAAGGGATTGCTATGCTACAATCTCAACGAAGCGCATCATTTTAAACACACACCACACGATTGTAATCTTCTTCTTCTTCTTTTTCTTTTTAAATTCCAACATTGACCAAATACAAAAATAAAACTAATCATTCATGACACCACCATACTTAATTTAATATTAAATATAAGTATGTAGATTAATGATTTATGTTACAAGGGAGCTTTAGTAATTCGACGTTTATATTTTATTGGATTTGACTTCGTAAAATTGTTCTATTTAAATTAAAGGGATAGAGTTTAGCCCACGTAGTCCGAATAAGCACCACAACTATTGCCTATTGTTATTTGGTTGTTCTCATTTCAACATAAAAACAAAGTTGAGGTTCTTATTGGGCATAATAAGAGTATCTACAAAACAGAAGCTTCTTTAATGGAATGACACCTTTATATCAATTTAGCTCATCATGAGTTAGAACATAGCCCACACCCACGAAAGAGTTTGGTGGTAATCTTTCCGTGTCACTTTTGCATCAAATCAAATTTTATTTACTTACTAATGGCCATAATCTAACGGGATTTATGAGAAAAAGCCGAGGGGGGATGGGGTTAAATCAATGACAGAGCTTGTACGGGACTAAGGGGGGCCAAGGCCCCACCCCTCAAAAAAAAATTTTTTAATAGATTTATAAATTATTAATTAAAAAAATCCAATTTTTAAATGTTGACCCCTCCAACTAAAATTTGCTATGTGCTTGACCCCCTCAAAAATTAGACCTAAGCTCCGTCACAGGGTTAAATGAAAAACAACCAACATGCAATAACCCTTAGATTCACCTAACCAACCTCACCCCCTTGGACAATTATACCCCCAGCTTTATATAATATACTCAAGCCCCTCACTTCCCCTAATTTCACCATCTCACTCTACAAACTCAATGTTCAAACTCGAGTCTCTCTCTCTACACTCTCCAAATGACAATCTTCATAGTATTCATCACTCCTTTAACCGAATGTATGAACAATACCGAACGTCGGAATGCACAAACGGTATTTATGCCGACCCTTTATCCATTTTTTTTATTTTCTTGAAATGCTTTGCATGTTATGTTGTCAGTTGTTTGGTTGTTGCCGGCTGGGAGTTTGTGTTGGTTGTTTGGTTGTTGCCGATTGCGAGTTTGTTGATTTTGGGAGTGTTGAATGGATGCGAATGTGGAAGTGTTTGTGTGATTTTCTTGTAGTTTGTAAGTTAGAATCCTGTCGGAAAAAGCATATCGGCATCGAAGAAGACAAAACGTCTAAATGATGTTTCGTCTTCTCAGGCTACAGGCTTAATGGGCATAAGGATTTAGGGGAGTAAGGAGTACGGGCTTAATGGGCATGAATAATTTAGTGTATTAACGGGCTTTAGCGAAGTAACAAGTGCGGGCTTAACGAGCATATGGATTTAAGTCTATTAACGAGCTTTAGGGGCGTTCAAGCTAATAAGCAGATTAATTTAAATCTATTAGCTGGCTTTAAGGGCATAACTGGTTCGAGCTTAATGGGCATATGAATTTAAGTCTATTAACTAGCTTTAAGGGCATAATGGGTTTGGGCTTAAAGGACATATGGATTTAAGTCTATTAACGGGCTTTAAGGGGGTTCGGGCTTACGGGCAAATGGATTTAAGTCTATTATCGTTCATTATGTTTATGTGTTTTTATATATTACATTCTTAATTTGTATATAAATATGATCACTTTGTAGCATATAAACTTTGGTGCCTTCTACTTCATCAATGGCACAAGATTAATCTGGATTTGGCATCACCAAGGGTTTCCGTATTGGATTGTTACTTCTTTATAAGTGCTATAATTCTTTAAACCCATTAAATTTAGTGATACTTGTGTACTAACTCGTAAATTCATTTAGTTTAGTGACTAATGTGAAGTTCATTGTGTTAATAACCCTATGTGGAAGGGTTTTACACGTTTAGGTGAGATAATTTGGCCATTGTTGTGATTTCATCTGAGATTATAGAATATATGGATGGTGGGGTTCCGGTGAAAGGCAAGTCATCAAGTGAGATCAATGAGGTAAGACAATTAAATTGTCATTTGTTGCATATTTTTCAGCTGAATGTATGTTACTAATGTGGTTCTTTGCTTATTTGCAGCTTTTAGTCCCGGTTAACATTCATGGCGACCATTGGATTGCACTATGCGTCAATTTGGTGGAGATGAAGATTTACGTATATAACTCCTTTATTGGGGATTCAGATACTGAATGTCTATATAACGTTCTAACCCCTTTAAATGCGAGTCTATACTTACTCCATTTGGTCAACACGTTTCAAGCAAGCCAACCAGAGATTAGTAAGGACTTGACTCCGTTCGATGTTCAAAGATTAGTGGATGGTATCCCAAAATAGTCGTATGAGAGTGATAATTACGGGGTGTACATGTGTAATTATATTGAGTTTATGGAATTTCAGATGCCTTTATCCATTCTTGATAAACCATATACTCGAGGGACCTTTCGTTGGACAATAGCAATAAAAATATAGGCTACTAGTTTGCCAAAGAAGATTAAACCTACCCCAGAAAGTCAACATGATGACCTTCAGATTATTAGCCAACCAGTTTTAGGATGCACATTATTATTTTTTTATTACACATGTTTTATATTTTATCATATATGTGTTTTCTACATATATATTTTTTATTACACACATGAGATATATAGAATAACAATAATGTGACGACATAATACAAATGCGATAAAGATATAAGACAACCTGAAAATGTCCAAGGAAAAATAACTTTACAACCTGAATGAGACTATAATGCAAAAGAAATTTCCAAATAATACAACCTGAAAATGTCCAAGGAAAAACATTACATTATGGATGACACTAAAAAAAATATAAAGCGATTTGTCATAGAATTGTTGATGGTGTTGGTTTGATTGGCCTCTCTAATGGCACAGGATTCTGACATGTTTGTTGATTGTGACCATACTTGTGACACCTTAAATATTGCCTACATTTCTCTGTCTGTCTTTCTGACGAGATTTGTTGCTTGTTGCGTCGTCCACTCAGTTACCTCTGTATAAGGAGAAGAACAATGTGAATCTTTACTTCCTCAAGGATGACCCAATCTAATGAATGACTGACTGGGAGAGCAGACTCAACGTACCATATAGTCATCTATCTGTCGTGTACACAGGGCTATAGTATGCATGGAAATTACTAAGTTAGAAACACCTTCATCTTGCTAATGCATGAACACATGGCAATTGATCAAGATTAAACATCCTACACGAGCACAATCTCCCATTCTTATTAATAAGAGCATTTTTTACGCCATCTTTCACCTCATATCGATTAATATCAATGGGAATGACTCACATGGTATGGAAGACTTTAACTCTTTCTTTAAGTTCGTTAGTTGCCCACTCTGATAGAAAGGTTTTTCTTTTTTATGCCTATTCATGATAGATATAAAACCATTCTTGGAGGGTTTTCCATAATATTTGACCATGGCCATTATTGGTAGACTATGAGATTCTTTGAACATACTATTCATTGACGCTGTAATGTTTATTGTTATGACATTGTAGCATCAACCAGGAAATTGAGATCATGCCCATTTTTTAAATCCAATTTTTACGAGATATGATAAGCACTTAAAAGTATACGTTTATTATGAGTTTAAATATCATTTTTACACTTTAAGTGCTATTAATTTAAGTATTTACTTTG